>PVJN01021733.1:0-34260 GCA_004026805.1 Lasiurus borealis
ATCCAGAATGAAAAGCAAAGCCGGCTCCCCCCTCTCGTCCCGCTTCCTCTAATCAGGGCCCTGGGCCCTGGCTCCTGTTTTCAATACAAATATTCAATTAAACTTTCCTGGAGGTTCCAGTAATTGGGTCGCAAAGGGGGAGGTTCCCACAGAGAGAGCAAGACCCAGAGCCAGGGAGAGGCAGGAGGTGCAGACAGCCTGAGGCAGAGGAGATGCGGTGGGAAAGGTGATTCCAGGGAGTGGGGGGCGGGGAGGGGGCGGGGGTTTCAGGTCAGCCCTAATAGGCAAAACCCACTTTTCTAGAATTCTGTGCCCACAGACTCTGGTTTCCTCCAGATTGGCCTGTCAGGGGAAACTGATCTTCAAGAGCTGGCTGAAACCTGCCTGAACCCGTCTTGGACCTGCTGCAGACTCTTTTTTTAAATATATACATTTTATTGATTTTTTTTTTTGCAGAGAGGAAGGGAGAGGGATAGAGAGTTAGAAACATCGATGAGAGAGAGACATCTATCAGCTGCCTCCTGCAAGCCCCCTAACTGGGGATGTGCCCGCAACCAAGGTACATGCCCCTGACCAGAATCGAACCTGGGACCTTTCAGTCTGCAGGCCGGCGCTCTAATCCACTGAGCCAAACCGGTTTTGGCCTGCTGTAGACTCTTGACTTCCTGCGGGTCCCTGCCTGTCACAGCACCTTCTCCAATCAGCAGCTCTCGTCCCCAAGGACCCACATCCTCCCCTGTTTAAATACAAACATGATGGCCCAGCTCCACCACGAAAACCACCTCACCTTGGACACAAATTGCTGCACGTGACAATCACTCCTTCTACCCGTGGGCACTTGGTAGAGACCCTTCAAAAGCGGGGTGTTCTCCTATTCCTAGGAAGCAAATGAGACCCAGCCCTGCCAGCTGCCCGGCGTGGCTCAGCGGCTCAGCATTGACCTATGAACCAGGAGGTCATGGCTTGATTCTCAATCAGGTCACATGCCTGGGTTTCCGGCTTGATCCCCAGTAGGGGGCGGGCAGGAGGCAGCTGATCCATGATTCTCTGTCATCATCGATGTTTCTAGCTCTCCCTCTCCCCTCCTCTTTGAAATCGATAATATATATATATTTTTTTTTTCTTTTTTTTTCTTGAAGAAGAAAGAATATGAGACCCAGAGAGGTGACCTTGCTACCAGTTTTCAACCTGTGGGTCCCGACCCACAAGTTGAGAACCGCTGCTGTAGAGCCCAAGACCATCAGAAAACACAGATATTTACATTATGATTCATAACAGTAGCAACATTACAGTTATGAAGTAGCAACGAAAATAATTTTAAGATCGGGGGTCACCACAACATGAGGAACTGTATTAAAAGGTCACAGCATTAAAAAAGGTTGAGAACCACTGGAACCAAGGTCACCCTGCAACTTGGGGCCTTAGCCTGATCAGCCCCCCCAGGTGTGGGGATGCGTGGGCTCCAGCCCCAGCCCCTCGGCTGACCCGCTGTGACACAAAGAGAAGAAACTGCCACCTCCCAGGTGTCAGCGTTCCCCTCGGAAGCTCTCTCCGCGAACCCTAAGGATACTAAAGCCAGCAAGAAGGAAGGCCTGGCACATGGCGATTGTGAGAACACGGGGGAGGAGGCGGGTTAGTAGTTTTGCTCCCTTTTTCACTTTTGGTTCCATCTCAGAAGTCAAGTTACAGACAGGCTGGGGGTGGGGAGGGGAGACTAAAGAAGGACCCCAGCTGGTTCTCCTAATTATAAAGCCCAAAGCCTTCTTGACAGATCCGCCTGACAGTGCGGGACTGACTCCTCTCATCCCACACAGGCTGCACCTGGAGGTCTCTGCGCATGACCTCCAGACAAAGGACAAGGTTGACTGGAAAAGGAAGAGGCGAGGGGAGGAGGGGCTGGGGCCCCTCGTTGGCATGGGAGGGAGACAGACAGCTGGCTGGAAAAGGCGTGGGGGGCAGGGGAGGCTAGCATCCTGAGATTGGGCCATGGAAGGAATGGATGAACCCGGGTGCTGGGGCCTCCACTGGTGGGAAGGAAACTGGAGGTAGAGTCCACCTTCGCTTTTCCTGGTTTTCCTCCTTTCTTAGCCCCCATTGGTTGGGCCCAGGCCCGGCTGGGGCCCCTCCAGAACCCCGTCTGTCAGATTTGAGGCCCACAGTTCAGTCCAGAGGGGTTCTGCCCTCCTCCCCGGAGCAGGCCGGAGGCTTCGGCCAGAGGGGTGGAGGCCGAAGTCCGTGGGGAGCGCGGGAGAACAGCCTGGGAGGTGCTCCCGGTGGCAGGGAGCCCAGCCGGCGAGGGCCGAGCCAGGACCTTCCGAGGGTGTCGGGCTCGGGATTTACGAGCCTCTTGTTCCTCTTTAAAACGACTCTAGGCCTCAAGTGCTCTGGAGAGGATGGTCCCGCGAAGCCAAGACATGGGCGGAGGAGAGCTGGCTTTCTGGAGAGGCTCCGTCCTGTCCCCACGAATACCACAGCCGGGGCGCCCTGGTTCGCTTGTCCCGGACTGGGGCTGGGGATTTCTCCGTCTCTGACTTAGGACAAAGGACAAGCTGAGGAATGGGACAGGGTCTTGGGCCCAGGGAGGAACTTCAAGTTCTGGAAGAGATGCCAAAACCAGTTTGGCTCAGTGGATAGAGCATCAGCCTGTGGGCTGAAGGGTCCCAGGTTCGATTCCGATCAAGGGCATGTACCTGGGTTGCAGGCACATCCCCAGTAGGGGGCATGCAGGAGGCAGCTGATCGATGTTTCTCTCTCATTGATGTTTCTAACTCTCTATCCCTCTCCCTTCCTCTCTGTAAAAATAAAATAAAATAAAATATATTAAAAAAAAAAAAAGTTCTGGAAGAGGAAGCGGTAAGGGGAGGGGTTGGCACCTCCCCATCAGAGGGGGAGAGGTCAGATTCTCAGGCTCCAGCCTGGAAAAAGTCACCATTGGTCACCTCGCTGTCTGTCCAGTGTCACTGTTCTCGGCCGTTCCAGAAGATTCTCTTCTGTGACCCAACTGTGCTGGCCGGCCCCCTCCCTCCACCACTCCTGTCACTCTGCACACTGAGATTCTGGTGCCATGGACGTCCTTTGGCTTAGACTCCCCCGTGAATCCTGATTGGGGGATCTCATTGTCAGAAGACACTGGCCTCTCTGGTGGCCAGCATGGGCCACGCACAGACGGACGCTCATGGGTTCGTCTTGTATTTATGGGAGTCTTTTGGCTATTGATCCTGCTTAAGACCATCTCAAGGACGACTGGGACTTGAGAAGAGAGATGATTGAGGCCCTTATGACCAGTTCCATCAGGAAATCAGCAATGTTCGTGGAGGAAAAAGAGCCCCCAATCCTAGGAGGCTCTGGACTGAAAGTGAGAAGAACCCTTCGGGAATCTGTTTATGGGAGCAGAGGGAGGAGCAAAAATGCGGGAAATGAAGACAGTGTGGGGGTGAGCTGATGAACAGGCTCCCAGCCATGGCCTGTTGGGTAAAAGGAAAAATCCAGAATGTGGCAGGAGGTTGTTTCCCATGAGATAAAAATGCCTGCGGTGCTTGTAATTTATCTTGCGATTAGCAGGTATTACTAACTCCAAGATATGTGCAGGCCTCTTCCTGTTTGAGACAGAAAAAAAGGACTGCAGGTTTGGCTCAGTGGGTAAAGCATCGGCCTGCAGACTGAAGGTCCCAGGACTGATTCCGGTCAAGGGCACGTACCTCGTTTGCCGGCTCCTCCCCAGCCTAGGCCCTGGAAAGGGCTCCAGCAGGAGGCAACCAATCGATGTGTTTCTCTCACACGGATGTTTCTCTCTGTCTTTTTCTCTCTTGAACTCTCTCTAAAAAAAAAAAAAAAAAAAAAATCAATGGAAAAATATCCTTGGATGAGGATTAACAACAAAAATAATTTTTAAAAAATAATAAAAGCCGAGACCGGTTTGGCTCAGTGGATAGAGCGTCGGCCTTCGGACTGAAAGGTCCCAGGTTCCATTCCAGTCAGAGGCATGTACCTTGGTTGCGGGTACATCTCCAGTGTGGGGCGTGCAGGAGGCGGCTGATTGATGTCTCTCTCTCATTGATGTTTCTGACTTTCTATCCCTCTCCCTTCCTCTCTGTAAAAAGTCAATAAAATAAATAAATAATAAAAGAGGCATATAGATGCCCAAATTTAACTTGGGCCCTGTGCTTCCTCACTTTTGCATATGCCATTCCACCTGCCGGGAATGCCCTCGCTTCCCTTATGTACCTGTGTCTCCTTCCCACTCCCGCTAAGTTAAGTGGTCTTTATGCTCATGAGCTGATGGCGAGAATTAAGTGAGTTGATTCATATAAAATCCCGAGATGGAATCTGCAACATTACACTCGAAGATTAGCTGTTATTGTTACTATTATTCTACCACAGTGCCCTTGAGAGACCCCTGCATGGATCACGTGAGTGGGTGGTCATGTGTCTGTCTGAGCGCCCACCTGGCTGAGTTCTCTGCCAGCAGGAACCATTCACTAAATGGTTCCGTGGTCTAAGAACCTGGGAGGTGGGACAGTTTAGAGCCTGGTTATGCTAAGTGACCATTACATGTGGAATGAGTGTGTAAATGAGAAAATGCTCATGCACTTTGAGATGTGTTATGAGCCAAACATGTGTCTGCCTCCGGAGGTGGTCAGATTCCCTCAGACGTGTGCTCCTTCACCCCTCACCCACTGGTTCAGGCCCTCAGCCAACAGCTAGCGGCCCATTCTCTTAGGAGAGAGTTTGCTTTGCTCTTTTCCAAGGAACCCGATGTCAACAACAACGTGGAGGTGGAAAACAGACCAGGACCAATGAAAGCTGTTCATTCTCCAGCGGAGGTTCTGACTGTTTTAATGCTGCTGATGAGACTCAGCGACAGCGGTTCTCAACCTGTGGGTCTCAACCCCTTTGGGGGTCGAACGACCCTTTCACAGGGGTCGCCTAAGACTATTGGAAAACACCTATTTCCCATGGTCTTAGGAACCAACACACCGCTCCTCGGTGTAGCAAAATGTAGCAACGTAGTTTACTGTTGTCATATGAAGACTGTTGCCCATGCTACACCACGATTCAAGACAAAATTTCATTTATTTGTCATTAGAAATAAATCTTTCACAATATATAATTACATATTGTTTTTGTGATTAATCACTATGCTTTAATTAGGTTCAATTTGTAACAATGAAAATACCTCCTGCCTATCAGATATTTACATTACAGTTCATCACAGTAGCAAAATGACAGTGATGAAGTAGCAACGGAAATAATTTTATGATTGGGGGTCACCACCACATGAGGAGCTGTCTTAAAGGGCTGAGGCTTTAGGAAGGTTGAGAACCACTGCTCAGCAAGAAGGAATCAGGAAACGTCTAAAATTAACTGTTTTAATTTTTGCAAAGGGGATAGGGGCTAACAGTCTCTAGCGGAAAGAGCGGGATCCCAGAAGACTCCATGAAAACGTGTTAAGACTCCATCTGGCACCAAGACAATATTCAGGAGGGACTCAGGATCCCTGTGACTTCACACGTGGTCACAGCTTAGAACAATCCAATTGTCGCTTCTCCCAGAATCCTAACCCAACTTACCACTTTCTAACTTCATTATTTGGCTTCTCATTTCTCACCCCTGAGTTAAGCATTATGGTAAGTGCTTCGCTGCCTTCATCACATTTTTCTTGACCCTTCTGGCCCACATGGACCCCTACATCCTCTGAACTAGGAGAAATGTACAGTCTTTCCCATTCGTTTACTAACCCATCCAACATTTATTGAGCACCTCGCGCAAGCTAGAGACGGAGGTAGGGAGGAGGGATTCCCACGAAGAGAGAAGAGACACAGTTCTGCTTTGAGGAGTTCAGCTGGCTGAGGAGACAGAATGGAAACAAACAACTTCGTATCTCGAGATGATTGCTGGGTGGAGTGACTGTGCCGGGAGAGAACAGAGATCCTATTTGGCACTGAGCATACATTGCCTTCTGTTACTGGTTTCCCTTTTGATTTCCTTACTCCCCAGATAGGAGCAACTTGCAGCCAAAGAATGTATTTTTTTTTCTTTTCTTTTTTTTTTGTCTCCTGATCTGCACAGAACTTTTCACACAGTAGGAGCCCCATCCATGTTTTCCATCGGTGATTGCCCAACTATGTGGAAATCTCTCGTGGCAGCAAACGGAGGCTGTTTTCATTCCTGTGAGAATCTACAGAAGTAAGTTGAAACCATGGAGGAAGAGAACGAGGAGGAGGGCCCCTGGACCAAACAATGGCTCAGGATCGCCTGTCAATGTTTCAAAACCAGGGAGGTCCCTCCGGTGTCCAGGGTAATGAGGACGGGTGCTCCCGAGGGACATGGGAGTGGATTAGATGAACTTCCGTGGGCCTGTTGGCTCCAAGGATTCTCTTGGGTACAGAGACCCCCCAACAAAAGGCAAAAGACCAAGTCCTGGGAGGAGAATTTATGAGTTAGGCGGTGATTCCAAGGACAGGATTTAAGTCCTTCACTCGGCTCCACAGCCCTTCCTCCTTTCTCTCAAGTCCCACCCTGGCCATGGCTGCCACGCTAAATTTCCCACTGTTTCCCATACTCAGTGGCCCTTCATCTCAGTGCCCGCTCATGCCCAGAGCGCCCTCTTTCTTCACCTGCGAACATCTACTCGTCCTTTCTGCGTTCCCCCATGCTCCTCGTAGAAATGGTCACTCAGTCCTCTCAGCAACTCTAGCGTTTTATTTACATCCCTGTTGAATAGGCCAACGAGCTGGACCATGTGGATGAAATGGACAAATTCCTAGAAAAACACAACCTCCCAAAACTGAATCAGGATGAATCAGAAAACCGGAATAGGCTAATAACAACTGAGGAAATAGAAGCAGGAATAAAAAAAAAAAAAAAAAAAAAAACTCCCAGCAAACAAAAGCCCTGGTCCAATTGGCTTCACCGGGAGTTTTACCAAAGATTCAAAGAAGAACTAACACCAATACTCCTCAAACTATCCCCAAAAAATCCAAGAGGAAAGAACACTTCCAAAGGCTTTTTATGAGGCCAGCATTATCCCAAGTCCAAAAATCAGATAAAGACACGACAAAAAGCCCTAACTGGTTTGGCTCAGTGAATAGAGAGTCGGCCTATGGACTGAAAGATCCCAGGTTCAATTCCGGTCAAGGAGGTGTGCAGGAGGTAACTGATCCATGTCTCTCATCTCTCATCGATATTTCTAACTCTTTATCCCCCTCCCTTCCTCTCTGTAAAAAAAAAAAAAATCAATAAAGTATATATATTTTTAGAAGACACAACGAAGAAAGAGAATTACAGGCCAATATCCCTGATGAGCATAGATGCTAAATTCTTCAACAAAATATTAAGTAAATCCCACTTGGTCACGGTGTATGATCTTTTTACATTACTGTTATGAATCGTAATGTAAATATCTGTGTTTTCAATGGTCTTAGGCTCTACAGCAGCGGTTTTCAACCTGTGGGTCGCATCCCACAGGTTGAGAACCACTAGCAGGGTCGCCTAAGACCATCGGAAAACACAGATATTTATGATATATACATTACAATTCATAACAGTAGCAAAATTACAGTTATGAAGTAGCAACAAAAATGATTTTATGGTTGGGGGTCACCACAACATGAGGAACTATATTAAAGGGTCTCGGCATTAGGAAGGTTGAGAACCACTGCCCTAGACCTGCAGACTCACCCGTAACTTCACTTGCTGCTCCTTCTTCATTCTCAACTTCTCCCTTTCCCCTCCAGACCAGTTTGCTGAGTAGGTAACTGAGCACAGCGACCTTTCTGAGCCTCAGTTTCTTCTCAGAAGGTGACTTTGCGCAGAGGGGTCCACTCCTGGAGAGTGGCACAGGCATTTACTGAGAGGCCTGTCTTCCCACCTTTCACTAATGCTTATAGAAGAGGATCATGATTTGTTTACCTGGTACCGACCACTATGTCTGACACCAAGTGCTCAATGTACTTTAAAATTTTGCTCATCTAATGTCTTTATTGTGTTTTTTTAAATTTAATAAATATATATTGTTCAGATTATTACAGTTAATAATAATTATTAACAACTGTAATAACGATTACAGTTGTTCCTTTCCTCCCCCACCCTCTGCATAGTCCCCCTCCACCTGGTTCCCACCCCACCCTTTGCCTCTACCTCCCCTGCATTGTCCTCATCCATAGGTGTCTGATTTTTGTCCAGTCTCTTCCCAAATCCCCCTCACTCCTTTTCCCCTGAGAATTGTCAATCCATTCCCTTTCTATGCCCCTGATTCTATTATATTCACCAGATTATCCTGTTCATTAAATGTTTAATTCACTTGATTTTTCGATTCACTTGTTGATAGATATGTATTTGTTGTTCATAATTTTTACCTGTACCTTTTTCTTCTTCTTCTTCTTCTTAAAGAATACCTTTCAGTATTTCATATAATACTGGTTTAGTGGTGATGAACTCTTTTAGTTTTTTCTTATCTGTGACGCTCTTTATCTGACCTTCAATTCTGAATGATAGCTCTGCTGGGTAGAGTATTCTTGGCTGAAGGTACTTGCTATTTATCACTTTGAATATTTTTTGCCACTCCCTTCTGGCCTGCATAGTTTCTGTTGAGAAATCAGCTGACATCGGATGGGTGCTCCCTTGTAGGTAATTAACTGTTTTTCTTTTGCTGCTTTTAATATTCTCTCTTTGTCTTTTGATCTTGGCATTTTAATTATGATGTGTTTTGGGTAGTCCTCTTTGGATTCCTTTTGTTTGGGGGTTCTGTGCACTTCCTAGATTTATAAGTCTATTTCTTTCACCGGGTGGAGAAAGTTTTCAGTCATTATTTCTTCAAATAGGTTTTCAGTATCTTGCTCTCTCTCTTCTTCTGGAACCCCCATAATTCTGATGTCAGTACACTTGAAGTTGTCCTAGAGGCTCCTTACACTATTTTCAAATTTTTGGATTCTTTTTTCTTCTTGCTTTTCCAGTTGAGGGTTTTCTGCTTCTTTGTATTTCAAATCTTTGACTTGATTCTTGCATTTTTCTAGTCTGCTGTTAGGTCTCTGTATAATATTTTTTATTTCAGTCAGTGTATGTTTAATTTCTAATTGGTCCTTTTTCATATCCTTGAGGGTCTCGTTAAATTCATCGACCTTTTCTAGGAAATTCTTGAAAAACCTTGTAACCATGGTTTTGAACTCTATATCCAGTTGTTTGTTTTCCTCCATTTTTTTCGTTTGTGATCTGTTCCTTTGTTTCTGCATTTTTGCTGCTTCTCTGAATTCAGCTCCTCTGAATCTCCATCCAATTGTAGAATTTCCACTCATCCAGCTTTCCTGTGGTTCTGGATGATGTCCGTTCTGTCTTTTAGCTGTAATTTTGAAATTATTGTGCGAGGCACCAGTTTAGGTGTTCATCTATGCCGCCATCTTGGTTTCTCCTCTCTTAATTAACTTTAGAGAGAGGAAGGAAGAGGAGTAGAGAGAGAGAACATCGTAGAGAGAGAAAGGTCGATCGGCTGCCTCTTGCATGCCTCCTACTGGGGATTGAGCCTGCAATTCGGGCATATGCCCTGACCAGTAATCGAACCAGTAACCTCTTGGTTCATGGGTTGATGCTCAACCACTGAGTCACAGCAGCTGGGCTGTGCTTTTTTTTTTTAAAAAAAAAAATGGGATTGGATATCCTTTCTGCATTCCTACGCAGACCCCTGCCTGGAGCTCCATTCTTCTGGTATTTGGGGGACTGGATCACCTCCAGCTTTCCCCAAACTGAGCAGTTTACAGCTGAAGAATTGTGACTTTCTCTCTCTTCCCCTCATTAAAAAAAAAAAAAAGGCAGAAAGCGAGTTGGACATCAAAAGCCTCTTTAAAACCAACATTTTGATGACTTAAGAGTAAATGAATGAGAAACATACGGCTTAGATTTCCTTTATGATACACAAGGGCTCCTTCTGGACTCGCTTTCCGTGACTGCCAAGCTAATGATGAGAGGAGAAGTTGCCCAATTCTCACATCAACAGATGGCTCCCCGTATTAGGAAATTTTTCACGTGGCCCGGGAAGCAATGCCAGCTCCTCACCCCAATGATTCGCCTCGTGGTGCTTTGGCCTGCTTTACGTCCCGTCCCAGCTAGAAAGCAACGCCTCGCCCGGCGGGCCCCGCCTGGCACTTGGGGAAGCAGCTTCCTGCCGCGGGCAGCGGGCGGGGCAGGAGGGGCACTGAGCCCGCACAGACGGGGAGGCCTGGTGCTGGTACTCATCGCCACTGGCAAAGCCGCGTGTCCTCCTGAGCGTCTGTTTACTCATTGGCAGGATGGAGATAGCGACCCCTATTCTCTCTACCATCAACCGAGCTGGAAGGGTCAGCAAGGTGACACAATATCGTGTCTGTCATGCAGCAGGGTCAGCACGAATGGGCTCAGGTGTCAGGATACAAGGTCAGGCCCCCAAGTCCTAACTTTCTGTGAGTGTCTGGCGAGCCCCGGCCAGTTTGGTTCAGTGGATGGAGCGTTGACCTGTGGAATGAAGGGTCCCAGGTTCAGTTTTGGTCAAGGACAGCAGGTACCTCAGTGGCAGGCCTGATCCCCGGCCCTTGTTGGGGTGTGTGCAGGCAGCAACCCATCAATGTCTCTCTCTCACACATCGGTGTTTCTCTCTCTGTCCCTCTTCTCCCTTCCACTTTCTCTAAAAAATCAATGGCTGAGGATTAACATAATAATCAATAAAGCACTGGAGCCCAAGCAGGGGATTGAGACCGCCTTGGTGGGAAGGAAGGGGAACCAGGACACATGGCCCTGGTTTGGGGGTCAGAACAGACGGCTATGCGGAGGCAGAGTTGGGGTAGTGACTCCCTGCTGTCCTGGGAGTCCCAGTGCAGTGACATCCCCCCATGTCCCCGAGGCCCACCCCCACATTCAGAGTTATCTGTGAGTGGCTGTGGTCTCAGGGTCATTGTAAAACCTTTCCAGAGCTGACTTGTGCCGGCAGGACAACAGAAGTGCTAGCCAGGCCCAGCGGAGGGGCCGGGCAAAAAGCACCAGACACCCCAGCAGGCCGGCCGGCTGCATTTTCATGGGGGGTGTGCCCAGGCGGCACGAAGCTGGACTCTGCGGGCCCTCCCTCCCGCTGGCATCTGTTCATCGTGAAACCGTTCCAATGAACGTCAAACAGTACTCAGGCAAGGGGGTGCAGGAGAACTAGGGAGAGCTGGGGAAAGGAGGGGAGAGGAGGGCA
Source organism: Lasiurus borealis (assembly GCA_004026805.1). Lineage (NCBI taxonomy): Eukaryota > Metazoa > Chordata > Mammalia > Chiroptera > Vespertilionidae > Lasiurus > Lasiurus borealis. Next base: position 11,201 of record PVJN01021733.1, read on the forward strand.
GAGCTGGGGAGAGGTTGGGAGAGCTGGAGTGAGCTGGGGAAAGTGGGGAGAGCTGGCATAAAGAGCTGAGCAGCTGGGTGTGGGGAGGCTCAGGAAAGACTGGACAGTGGCCTCCTTCCTTCTGCCTCCTCCTACTCCTCTCAAGTCTATTCCTTGATTTTCTTTTTTAGTTAGTGTGGAAGGGCCCTGGTGAATGCATTGCTATGGGAGATTTTTTTTGGTAAATATATTTTTATTGATTTCAGAGGGGAGAGGGGAGGGAGAAACATCAATGATGGTAGGTGATCGTTGATTGACTGCCTCCTGCACGCCCCGCACTGGGGATCGAGCCCACGGCCCAGGCATGTGCCCTCGGCCGAAATCGAACCTAGGACCCTTCAGTCCACAGGCCAACGCTTTATCCACTGAGCCAAACCAGCCAGGGCTGTGAGAGGTTTCTTAAAGTCTCTTTTCACCTCCTGTATTTACAGGTTTGCAGGTGGATATAGGTATCCAGGAAGATGCCTGAGTTCTTCTGCCTGCGAGTCCTAGGTCCCTTGCAAACCGGGGTTGCAGCGAGAAGCAGCTGGCCAGAGTGTCACCTCACCTCACGTGGTAGTTCATGTGCTAGAATTCTCACTCCGAAACAGGGAGAGCCCCAATCATGCCAGCTTTTCCACGTTTGTATTTTCGACAGTTTGTACTTCCATCATTTCAGCGAGTCATTTGAATGAAAACATGGGCTTTACGTCACTGTGGCAGTTCCCCTGTGGGAACCAGGCAGACCGGTTCACATCCCTGCTCCACGATTCGTTAACTCCTGTAACCTTGGGGAAATGAATTCTTCGCTCTCACCCTCAGTTTCTTTATCTGTAAAATGGGGCTGATAGAGGTGCCTGCCCCAGAGGCTGCTGTGAGGCTTAAAGGAGGAAAAAAATCCACGTGAAGGAGTTCATTCCGTCCTGGCACGTGCTGAGCACACGGTCCTCGGTGGCCGTGCGGGAGAAGGGGTCGGAGACGGGCATGAGGCTGGCAGCAGCGAACACGCCTCTTCAGGAGAATCCAGGTCTCAGTGGGTTTCTGTCATTGACGTTTCTCTCTCTTTCCCTCTCCTTTTCTCTCTGAATTCAATAAAAATAATGTTAAGAATAAATAAAAAGTCTTGTCTTCGAAGTAAAACTGTGGTGCTGGTCCAGGCTCCACCTTCAAGGCTGACAGACCCACCTCTGGGTGCTGGGAACATGGTGGGTGGGGGTGTCTCACCCTGTCCCTTGCTAGGATTGCGTCATACAAGGCCTCTCCTCTCACCAGGGTGACCTGATGTGGGGGAGAACGGCCTGGCCCCCTGGCCCCGTTGGGATAACTCTGCAGAGTCTGAGGGGATCAGATGAGGCTTTGGTTGCAGCCCCAGCAGGCCCATCATTCTCATCTTCTCGCGGGATGTCTCCCCATTGGAGTCTGGCTGATGGACGGAGGCAGACCAGCAAGCGGGCAGCTACGACAGTGGTTGCCGGGGCTACAAACGGGGGCAGCACAGGGGCTGTGGGTGTACCTAACGGGCATCTCATCCAGAGTTGGGGGGTCCCGGAGGCTTCCCAGAAGGGGGTCATCTGAAATGGCATCGACACGGGACATGGCTGGGGGGGAGGGAGAATGATTTTTAACCTCCAGCTTGTCCTAAATGGAAGAGGAAAGACCAGGGTCTTCTTCATCAAGGTCAGACAGGTGCCGCAGGGAGGCAGCGGGCAGCTGGCAGGGTTCAGGGTTCAGGAGGCAGCGGGAGGACATTCTTGGAAAAGGACATTCTTCCAGAATGTCCTCAGCTCCTCCAGGCCTCTCGGATCTCCACCCAGAGCCCACGTGAACAGGGCCCCTGGCTTTTCACTTCCGGATGCCAGCCGCCCACCAGCATGCCCCAGGGCAGGGAGAAGGGACCGACGTTGAGGCATTCGGTTTTCCTGCGCTAAGCCCGCACCCAGCCCGGAGTGAGGCTGAGCTGGGAGATTAGAAACTCATTTCCTCGGAGGAAATGCAGAGCGATTGCCAGGACCGCCCAGCCGGGAAAACACAAACAAGATGCTGGGGCCGCCGCTCCCGCTCTCCCCACGCAGGGCCTCCGGGAAGGCAGGGCGACGGGCCGCTGTCCCAGGCCCTCCCGGCCTGGTTGCCAACTGGGCTTCGTCCGGGTGGGGGGAGTCCCTGGCCGTGGCCACATCCGCAGCCAGGAAATGTCCTGTCTCCCGTGGCTGTCGTTGCCCCATTGGAAGGGGCAGAGGGACATGGCATCGGCAGGGAGGCGGGGGGCACTGGTTCCTAAGACCAGCCTGGCCACCAGCCTCAGATGACCTCTTTGGGCGCTCTTCTCTTCCCTGTGCCAGGGCAGAGACACGGTTGGGCTTCCGGACTTCTAAGAGTTCTTCCATCCAGTCCTCATCTCTGAGGAAGACAACGGAGACATTTTCCCACGGGACAGAGGCTGAGCTCTCTCACCCTCCAGTCCGGTTTCTGCTCCTCTTTCTCTGAGGGGAGGGAGGACCCCAGGAAATCAGTGCGATGTCTCTTCAAGCCTGTCTCCCACAAAGAGGAGGCAGAAAAAACACACCAGCACTGAGCTTTCGTCAGAATCCACCTGAAGACAGTCTTGGTTTAAGCCTGTTGTCCTGGGTGATTACTGAGTGCCACCTTTTGTTCTTAAAAGTGTCCTGGTTTGCCGAAACCGGTTTGGCTCAGTGGATAGAGCGTCGGCCTGTGGACTGAAGGGTCCCAGGTTCGATTCCGGTCAAGGGCATGTGTATTGGTTGTGGGCACATCCCAGTAGGGGGCGTGCAGGAGGCAGCTGATCGATGTTTCTCTCTCATCAATGTTTCCGGCTTTCTATCCCTTTCCCTTCATGTCTGTGAAAAATCAATAAAATATATTTTTTAATAAAAGTGTCCTGGTTTGTAGGAGACATTTAGTCATCCCTGTACCCGAAGGGGGAATGGCCATGGTCCCTGAGGGCGAGGAGCACTTCATTGGTCCTCAGGCCACCGTCTGCCTGAAGGAGGGATTCCCAGCAAGCTTGCTCAGCAACGATACATGGATATTCGACTGTTCAGGGGCCAGTACCCTACCCCCTGCACTGTGCCAGGCTCAGCTGTGTTGGCTGCCTGTTTGCAAAGTGTTTCATGCAGCCCGTCCTGTGAACAGGCCTGTGCAAGGAGCTGGGGATGCGGCCATGAGCAGCACAGGTGTCTCTGCCTGGGGGGCCATCTTTAACCATAAATCTACAGTCGGCCCGGACTACAGTCACCGTGAGGCAGGGATTTCTTGGTTCCTAGGTACGGATGCTCCAGGCTGACGGTGACCTTTACCGGGATCGGTAAGGCGAGGGACAGCATCCGCTTAGCCACAGGCTTTCCCACAGCGCAGGTCCGTGTCTCCTGGACAGGTTATTCCATTTCCGTCCCACCTATGAAACGAAGACCGTGCCCTCTGCCTGCAGGACCACGTGGAGGGCCCGAAGGGACAGTGGCTGTAAGCACTCGGCACAGGGCTCGGCGCATGGGGACACTGGGTCAGCAGGACCGGTGACCATCCCAAGGGTTGGAGTTTTCCTATGCCTGGTGAGCTGATGGTTCCCTGCCAGCTGGCACGGCCCTGTGTTGGCAGAAAGTGGTTGTTACATTGCTGAGTTTAAGAATCACCATGGAGCCCGGCCGGCAGGGCTCCGCGGTTGAGTGGCAACCTATGAATCAGGAGGTCACGGTTTGGTTCCCAGTCGGGGCACACGCCCAGGGTGCAGGCTTGATTCCCGATGTGGGGCGTGCAGGAGGCAGCCGATCGATGATTCTCTCTCATCATGGATGTTTCTATTTTTCCCTCTCCCTCTCCCTTCCTCTCTGAAACCAATAAGAACATATTTTTAAAAAAAGAATCACCATGGCCCTAACCAGTTTGGCTCAGTGGATAGAGTGTCATTCCATAGACTGAAGGGTCTGGGGTTCGATTCCGGTCAAGGGCACGTACCTTGGTTGTGGGCTCGAACTCCAGGGGCGGTGGGGGGGGGGGGCAGGGAGTTGCAGGAGGCAGCTGATTGATGTTTCTCTCTCACCCATGTTTCTATCTCTCTATCCCTCTCCCTTCCTCTCTCTAAAAAAAGTCAATAAAAATGTTTATTTTTAAAAAAGAATCACCATGAAAACTTTTTAAAAACACAGATTCCTGTGTCCCCCAAACCTGTAATGCAGAAACCCCCAGGAGCGAATGGGGCAGGGGAATTTGCATTTTTAGAAGTTTTAGGTTTGAAATCAATGCCTCTTCAATCCAACCCTTCCCCCCTCACCCCCCACCCCTGCCGCCACTCCCTCCCCTGGCTTCTGTTTTCATAAGCTCATGCTAGGGAGAGTGGAGGTACAGGGCTCCAAGGAACCCCCAAGACCAGCCTTCCTTCTCTCCTCTCCTGGGCTGAGTGCCCAGCCAGCCTTGCCTGCCAGGCTGTGGGGGGTCCCTTCTGAGCGAGGCAGCTGCTGGAGGCCAGCAGACAGGAGGTCAGAGTTCACACAAGATGCTCCGCCTTCTGTTTCACTCACAAGTGGCAGTGACCTCATTAAATCCAGTCCCCCGCCCGCACCCCTCACCCGCAGCCCACCCCACGCAAGCCCACACCGGCCCCTCCTCCCCGCAGCCCGGCCGGGCATCCACCCAGACACTCGGCTGGAGAGCGAGGCAGATGGGGATCTCCTGGAGGTGCCCACCCGCGCCCCTCTGGCAAGTCCAGACCCCACGCTGCCCAGCGCCCGGGGGGACAGTGTGCCCACAGAGAGGGTAGGACACAGGTACCTGGCATGCATCCCCCGCACCGCTGGGCGGGGAGACGATGCTGATGCCGCCAGGCGAGTCCTGAGAAAAGGGGGGCATCCTGAGAAGAGGGGGGCATGCAGGAGGCAATGCCGAGAGCTGCTGTGTGCCCCGGCAGACCTGTGCCCTCTCTGATCTCCTCCGTAAAAAGCAGGCTTCTGAGATGACCCAACGACGTCGGCCATAGAAATTCCCAAGTCTCGTGACCACACGCGGTGGATTTTCAGCAAACGGTCCTTCCCTGAACCCACAGGAGGCAGAGTCTAATGGGGACACACACCCCACGCCGTTAACTTTTTAAAAACATTGATTTCAGGGAGTGGAAGAGAGAGAGAAACATCAATGATGAGAGAGAAACTGATTAGCTGCCTCCTGCATGCCCTCTACTGGGGATCCAGCCCGTAACCCAGGCACGTGCCCTGACTGGGAATCAAACGCTGACCTCCTGGTTCACAAGTCGATGCTCAACCACTGAGCCACACTGGCCCGGCAGTTAACTTCATTTCTGATGGGAGCCCAGGCCGCCAGACTGCATTAAAGGAACTAGAGCAGTGGTTCTTAACCTGTGGGTCGCGACCCCTTTGGGGTCAAACGACCCTTTCACAGGGGTCGCCTAAGACCATCGGAAAATGCAGATATTTACATCACGATGCATCACAGTAGCAAAATCTCATGGTTGCGGGTCACCACCACATGAGGAACTGTATGCAAGGGTCGCGGCCTTAGGAAGGTTGAGAACCACTAACCTAGAGTCTTGCAAGGATGCGAGGGTGGAGTGCCTTCCTGAGATTCGATGTTCAAAACAAGACCCTAAGGAGGGGCTTCAGCCAAGCGATGGGGGTGCAGAGCGAGGCCAGAGGGAAGGTGAGCGAGGCCTTGAGGAGGGCCAGGGCCAGGCCACGGTCTGGGGAGAAGGAAAGTGAGTGAAGGGAGCCGGTGCAGGCCCAAAGGAGGTGAGCTGGAGGCCCCTCGGAGGGTGGAGGGAGTGGACAGGTCTGGGGACACTGGCCAAACCGGCCTTTGCTCTTAGATCTTTTACTTGATGGGGAGCAGGTGGGGATTATCACTAAAGGCCCCGCCTCCCCTCTTCACCGCCCCCCCCCCCCCGCCCCGCAAGCCCCAGGTTCCCACTGCCCCTCTGGGAAGGTGTGGGGCTGGGACCCTGAGCCACCGCAGGGCCGCTCCCAGGGAAAGGAGCAGCGTGGAGGATGCGCAGAAGCTGCCACCCAGAGGAGAGCAGGGGCATGGGCACAGGGAGGGCAGACTCAGGACTGAGAGGATGGGGAGGGGCAGGGGCAGAGAGCACCACGGGGTCCAGTGGGGGTGGGGTTACAGACTCTGAGCAGGAAGGAAAAAGCACGAGAAAACAGCAGAGAGCTGGACACCTATGAACCCAGAGAGACGCGCTGAGACAGAGACAGGGAGAGAGAGAGAGAGAGAGAGAGAGAGAGAGAGAGGCTGCAGAAACGGCCACAGAACGCCGATGACAGGCAGTAGTCACATTAGTCACATTGAGGAGCGGGACCCGGATCCTGGGGGCCTGTCAGCGCATGCCTTCCTCTTCCGTCTCCCCACCAGAGCCTGAGGCAGCTCCCTGCCTCCCAGCCTCCTCCCTGTGAGGCTCCAGCTGCAAGCCAACCCCTGGGACAGGCTGGCTGCACCTCTGGGTCTGGGAGCGGCCCACCCAGAACCACCTTGGGGCACCAGAGTGGCCCTCCAGGGTCCTTCCTCCTCCCAGGCCTGCCGGGGACACAGAGGGCTGAGTGGCAACTTTGGCTCAAGAGAAGCACAAGGAGGGAATTTCTGGATGCTGGACCCGGAGCCGTGCTTTGCCTGCTGCTGCTGCTGCGAGTGTGGCTATAAAATCCCCAGTTCGGGCCAAAACCGGTTTGGCTCAGTGGATAGAGTGTCGGCCTTCGGACTGAAAGGTCCCAGGTTCAATTCTGGTCAAGGGCACATACCTTGGTTGTGGGCACATCCCCAGTAGGGGGCGTGCAAGAGGCAGCTGATCGATGTCTCTCATCGATGTTTCTGACTTTCTATCCCTCTCCCTTCCTCTCTGTAAAAAAATCAATAAAATATATATATTAATAAATAAAAAAGTAAAACTCCCAGTTAGGGAAACAGGCCCTTTAATCTCCAGCCCACAGGCCGATCCAGGGGCCTCGGGCTCCTGGTCCCCAAAGTCCTGACCGCAGCTGCCTGAGATCTATGGTTCCGCCAGGTTGCCGGGCTTCCTCTCCTGCTCCCAGGCCTGCAGGATGGGTCAAGCTCTCCCTCCCTTTCCGGCTGCCCCTCCCCTCCCAGGCTCTGAGCTCGGGTCCGCCTGTGGACCTGCGGGTGGACCTGCCACTCCTTCCCTTCCTTCCCCCTGGCGGCTCGCCCTCCTGGCCTCACAAGGCTGGTGCTGAGACATGGGCTCCAGGTGGGGTTGCAGCCTCACCACGCCCAGCTCGGAGCCTGGTCCTGGAGGCGCTGGTGCTGGATGGTGGGCGAACGAGGATGCACAGCCCCTTAGACGCCTCGGCTCAGCAGCTGCTCGTCTTGCGCACTGGATTGCTCGCCCCTCGGTGCGGGGACTGCATCTCGGCCACCGATGCCCCTGTCACGCCTCACACACCTGTTGACGTGAAGACTGTGTTCCCGGGGACCTGCCTGAATTCTCTGAGGCGCCCCCGGGCTCCACCTGGGGCCTCCTCCCTCTGCAGGGCCACAAGGTCAGAGACGCCCCTCCTGGGCCTCAGGCCCTGGCCTGGCGCCCCTCTGGGTGGAATGCGAGACCGGTGAGGGGGGCGCTTCTCTTTGAAAATTCCTGCGGGGATCAGGGGAGCAGAGAGCCAGGCACATGCGTGCTTCCCGCGGAGATGAACCCCCATGCCATCCAGGGAGGGGCCATTGGCAGCTGTGGCCTGTCACTCACCCAGCCACCTGCCCACCCACAGGCACAGTTACCCGGCCTCATGGTTTAGAAATGAGCCGGCTGGGCCCAGGGCCTCGAACCTGGCTCCCCAGCGCTTCTCACGAGACAGAAACCCGAGCCTCGTGAAGCCGCTGCTTGATGTGGATCGGCAGGCCCCCCTTCTCCCCCACAAGGACTTGGCTGGGGACCCCGAGGTGTTTGCTGTCCCCTGGAGCTGGGCTCAGCTCCCGCTGCTGCCAGGATCCCTCCCAAGATGGACAGGCAGGGCCCCGGGTGCCGCCCGGGCATCCTACCCAGGAAAACATCGCCCACACGTTCACACCTGCCTGCCTCCGCCTCTGGCACCTGGCAGAGGGCTGGCACCTGCCCACACAGGCTGGGAGGGCGGTAGGACGGGACCAGCACCAAGACAGCTGGTGTCTCCTTGCAGCTCCCCCCTCCCCCCCAGTCCCATAGCCCAGGACAGCTCTCCAGAGCAGCTCAGTGTCTGGAGGGTGAGGGTGGGGGGTGAGGAGGGAGCGGGTGGGAGGGGGGTGTCACAATGTTCAAAGCCCAAGTGTGTGTGTGCGTGGTGGGGGGGACAGGGACAGAGTCCCCGCCAGGAAGCAGCTGGGGCCGCGCTGGTCAGGGGCGCACAAAGGCTGCTGTGTCCCAGCTGTCCCCCCTCCTGGCAGGCCCTGCACCCCCCGTTCAGTGCTGTGCTTTCCAGGCGTCCTGGCCGCCCGCGTCCCGCGATGCTGGGACAGGACCCGGCACTGACAGCTCTCGTCACAGCCCCGGCCTGGTTCCCGCCGGAGGTGAAGACAGCTTAATTCCCTGGCCCAGACACGGGGCGCTGGCCAGATTGGGGGGGGGGGGGGAGCACCGCCCACTCCTCCCTCCTTAACGGGGGGCGGGGGGGGAACAAAGCTGCCGGTGTCCCCCAGGCCCAGGGCTCTCCCTCCGCTCTCCTTCCTGCTTGTACCCCCTATCCCCCCGCCCCAGCCCCTGCCCCTGCATCGCATAGCAGCCACACTGTGGCCGCTACATTGCCCCCGGTGAGTGACACAGGTGCGGAGTGAACCGGCTGGGGTTGACAGAGCCCCCTCAGCCCTCCAATCTGAGGACAGGGCAAGGAATGGATCCCCTATGTGATATGCTCCCCTCTGCGAGGTGCTCCCCTCTGTGAGACGTTCCAGGCACACACCTTGCTCTCCTTTCAGGGCTGCGGTGTGATCTGGGACGGCTGCATGAGGACACTTGGGCCACATGAGAGGGAGTCAGGGGTGGAGGTAACAGAAAGGCTGCAAAGACAGCCAAGCTTGGGTCACAACCTAGTTCTGCAGCCAGGAGGTTCCTGGAACCCCAGTGCAGGAGGGGGAAGGGAAGGGTCAGCTTTGGGTATGCTCAGAGGCCCTCTGTCCTGCCCTGTCTTTCCCTCTTTGCCTTTCCTTCCCTAGGTCAGAAAAGAGGGTGGAGTGGGGGTAGGAGGAGACAGGGGAAATCTGGTTTATAACTCCAGGAAAAAAAAAAAAATCAAACAGGGAAACTTCTGGAAAATTCTGTAATTTTAGACAGGAAAAAGGCCAGACTCCCGGCTGGGCCAGGATGGGCTGGCAGCCTCTCAGGCCTGGCTGAAGGAGGCCCTGGTGTGCATGCATGTGTGTGTGTGTGTGTGTGTGTGTCCCTGTCCGTCCTCATCCTCCATCTCCTCTCCCTCCGCCAGCGAGGTTGCAACCCCAGGAGACGCGGGGCTCCTTGCTGTGAGTCCTTGGCAGCCGCCTGTCAGCAGCAAAGGCAGAGAGAGCCCTCGACCTCCACGGCCCCTCCCACCTGAGGACTGCACGCCGAGATTCCCAATTGCACGGGGACAATTCTCTCGACTCTCAGGTCTGGAAGTCTCACGAATAAAGTAATTACTGCACACCCCTTAGAATGAAGTCAATGGTTTGACCCCCTCCCCAGGGGCTCTCTTGTCAGCACCCCTCCAACCACGTCCCTCATTCCCCCTCCAAAGAGGTGTGTGAGCGGGTGATGGGGCCACAGTCAGCACACAGGCTGGAGTTTGGGGACAAGGGGCCCAGAGCAGCCTGGTTGGGGGGAGAGATCAGAGGCCCAGGAAGGGCAGTGACAGGGGAGAGGACAGACTGGTGTCTTCGCTCCTGGAAGCCTGTGATGGGAGAGGAGATTGTCTGGGCAACCCTCCCCCTGGCCCTCACCTCCCGCTCCCTCGCCACCGCCATCTCTGCTCACATCAAAGTGGGGACCCGCTCCCCGTGCTCTGCTCCCTGAATGGGTCCAGGTCATCATCACTCCTGGCCCCTGGGAGCTGCTGATGGACGGATGGGAACAGCTCCCAAGTGCTGACAGACAGGCTGGCAGAGCCTCTTCGCTCAGCGCCTGGATCTCTGCGTGGGGGAGGCTGCCCGCTTCCTGCCCACCCCTTCCCTGCCCCCACCCTCACAGCTCCCCAGGGCAGGCTGGGTAGTTGTGTCAAGACATAGGATGTGCAGTTAGCTCTGTTGCTGGGGTTCAGAGGCCCCCACATGCAGTGGGAGGTGGGTGAGAGGTGAGGGTCTGAGGACACCTAAATCCTTGCCAGAAAGGCAGCGGGAAGAAGGGCGAGCCTGCCCGGGGTGAGCACCATCCAGGAGGGATGGAGAAGGACAGGGCGCCAGCAGACGCACGTTTGCTGCAACTAAAACACGTTACTGTGGTTTCCAAACTTGTCACCCTTATCATCCCTCTGTTATTGACTCAGTAACATTTTGACCTGTAAGTGAGCCAAAATCACAACTATTAATCAGTGCTTCTGAGCAACAGAGGAATGGACATGTTTACCACTGAGCCCAAATAAAACCGGCTCAGAGTGAAGAACTCTGGCATCTTAGTGAGGCTGTGGTAGGTAAGTGCATCTGTCCATGAGGCTTTTTGATAGCTGATTAGGCTTTTGGATAGCGGCTTGATTAGGCATCCACATTCCTAACACGAACGTGTAGTACTTTCACAGCTGAGTAGCCCTACTATCTCATTCCACCAAACAGAAAATGACAAGTTTTCTACTAAAAAAAGTGGGGACCAAAACCATCACTGGGGTAGCAGAAGTCAGGGTCATGAGGAGGTTAGAGAAAGACAGCACGATCCTTTTGAGGAAGATACCCTAAGCTTGATAAAATCTGGTCCCCAAGAAAGAGGATCAAAACTGGGACGCTGCTGCCATCTTGTGGCCAGACCAGGAACTACTGTTATTTCTCATTTTGCTTCATTCACGTTAATACTGTAAAGTAACTAAAATGTGCCCTATGAAATTATTTATATTCGACCCAGCATAACCCTAAAAAATGTCAGCTTGCCCTAGTGGATAGTGTCTGCAAAATGAAGGGTCCCAGGTTCAATTCTGGTCAAGGGCACATGCCAGAGTTGATAACTTGGTTCTTTCTGTGGGGCATGCAGGTAGCAACTGATCAATGATTCTCTCATCATTGAGGTTTCTCTCTCTCTCTTTCTTCCTCTCTGAAATCAGTAAAAATTTATTTTTTAAAAAATGTCAGCTTACAAAAATATTTCATGGGGGGGAAGAATAACCTTCTCAACAATTGGTGCTGGAACAGCTACTAGACCCACATGCAAACTTGGACCCTTCCATCATACACTGAAATGAACTTAAGCTGGATGGTAGACCTAAATGTAAAGATAAAACTAGAAAAGTACTAGAAAAAATTATAGGAGGAAATCTCCAAGACATTGCAAGATTATGCAATGTTTTCTTAGGTATGTATGCCACCAGAAGCACAACCCACAAAAAGGAAAAAATAAACGACATCAAAATTTAAAACCTTCATGTTGCAGATAATATAATCAGGAAAGTGAAAAGACAGCCCCCAGAAGGTAAGAAGATATTCACAAGTAATATATCTGGTTAAGGGACTGGTGTTCAGAATATATAAAGAAATCTTACCACTTAATAATAAACAGGTAAATCATTTTTAAAAATGGGCAAAAGACTTGAATAGGTATTTCTTCAAACAAAATAGGGCATTATGCTACATGAAATAAGTCAGAGAAAGACAAATATATCCTAGGAACTCACTTATTATATGGAATCTACAAACAAAACAAAAAGCCCAGCTTGCTGGCATGGCTCAGTGGTTGAGCGTCCACCTGTGAACCAGGAAGTCATGTTCAATTCCCTGTCAGGGCACATGCCTGGGTTGCGGGCTCAATCCCCAGTGTGGGGCGTGCAGGAGACATTGATGTTACTATCTCTCTCTCCCTCTCCCTCCCTCTCTGAAATCAATAAAAATATATTTTAAAAGAATAAAGAAATAAAAACTAAACAAAACCCTAGCTCTAGAGAGAATAGATGGGTGGGTTGTGGGGGTGAGGGTTAGGCAAATGGTAAAAGTGTCCAAAAGTACAAACTGCCTGTTATAAAATAAGTAAGACATGGGGATATAATGTACATCATGACGATTATAACTGATAATACTGTATTTATTGTACATTTTAAAATTGCTAAGAGGATGAATCTTATAAGTTCTCATGAGAACAAACACTTGTAACTGGATGGTGATGGATGTTAACTTACGTGATCATTTCACAACATAGACTAATATTGAATTATTATGTTGTACTCCTGAAATTAATGTTTTATGTCAATTATCCCTCAATGTAATAAAAACATAATGAGAAAGCACTGCACATCCACCAAGATGGCTATCATCACAAAGATGGGTGATAGCAAGTGTTGATGATAAACTGAATCGTGATGCACTGCTGCTGGTGAGGAAAACAGTCCAACTGCTTTGGGAAAAAAATGGAATTCTACCAAGTGGTAAGCAGAATCAGTGTTTGACTAAGAGTTACCATCTGGCCCAGCAATTGCACTCCTAGGAGTGTACTCAAGAGAAATGAAAATATGCATGTACATAAAAACTTATATGTAGCCCAGCCGGCGTGGCTCAGTGATTGAGCGTCAACCGATGAACTAGGAGGTCACAGTTTGATTCCCGGTAAGGGCACATTCCCGGTCAGGGCACATGTTCGATCCCCAGTGGGGGGCATGCAGGAGGCAGCTCATCAATGTTCCTCTCTCATCATTGATGTTTCTCTCTCTCTGAAATCAATAATTTTTTAAAGCAATATTTAAAGCAATAAAATTTTAAAGCAATATTTTTAATTGCTTTACTTAGCAACATACAGGAACATTTCACATAAACATCTGGATTTCCTGACTCTGCTGTTCCCACACAGCCACACCCAGATGGAGCCATCAATGCCCTCTGCAGACAGCGTGTGCCCCCACCATGTGCACACCTGCCCACGCCACGCCTTCCTGTTATCTGCCTGAGTTTCTATCTGCTTTCCTACCATCACGCACCCGCTCCGGGCCCCACGACCACGGGTGGAGCATGGCTCACAGGCCAGAGCTGGAGGGAATCCCTGAATTGTGCGTCTGCAAAACCTGAGACGGGAAACGAAGCGGAAGGGCTTGCTCATGGCCACAGCTCCACGAAGACAGTGACGGGCTGGCTGCTTCGGGATTTCCCCTCCGTTAGCACCAACCACACGCTTCCCAACCTCAGGAGCCTGCCTGGGGGACCAAGAACTTTATTGCTGGGGTTCGGAGGCCACCCATGCAGTGGGAGGTGGGTGAAAAGTGCCTGCTCACAGGTCCCGTGCTGCAGTTCTCAGTTTCCAATCACTGACCCCACCGGCCCGGTCCTGGGCTCGCTTCCATTTTGGCAACACGACCCCGAGGCAGGGAGACTTCGCACAGGCTGTCCCGGGATGTGGCCCAGAATCCGAAAACACACTTCCAAGTGTTTCCGGGAAAGGCCCTGAGCGGCTGGGCTCCTTCCACTCCTCACCTGGCTCTTCTGGGGTCTGTCCCACGGGAGACGTTAGCCGCGTCCACTCAACAAAGGGAAGAATTCAAGGCCAGTGCGCACTGTCCAGCCGTCTCCCCCGAGCTCCCAGGGGCTCAGCTTTGTGGCTCGTCTGGGTCCCCTGGATCCTCACTCGGCAGCTTTAGGCCCAGGCGGCTCACGGAGCGGACGAAGAAGCGAGGGAGCCTGCAGACCAGGCTGAGCTCCTCCTTCCTGGACCCCAGGGCAGGCAGGACGAGCTGGCGGGCGTGCAGGTGCAGGGGGAGGTGGCGGGCCTTGGACTGTGGCAGCCCCAGCTTCCGCAGCGTGCCAGCGGGCAGCTTCTGCGCAAAGAACGGACACCTGGTGAGAGCGGCGCCGGCAAGAGGGCACCCGGGACCAAAGGCCCGTCAGAAGCTGGCATGGAGGCCCCGGACACGAGCACCCCCAGGAGAGGCAGCCTGGCAGCCGCCCGCACAAATAGGAAGGGCTGGGGACCCAGGCAGGAGCACCTGTCACAGCAGGAAGGCTGAGTGGCCAGCTCTCTGCCCTCCAGGGAAGGGGCTGTGGCACCAGGACCAGAAGTGCCCAGCACGGCTCTTCAGCAGCATGAGAGGTGACTATGGGCCTTCAGAGAGCCTCCTTGCCCCACAGCCTCCTAACAAAACCAGAGACCTGCCGGCCGGCATGGCTCAGTGGTTGAGCGTTGACCTATGAACCAAGAGGTCACAGTTCGATTCCTGGTTGGGGCATATGATCGGGTTGCAAGCTGGATCTCCAGTGTGGGGTGTGCAGGAGGCAGCCAATCAATCAATGACTCTCTCTCATCATTGATGTTCCTCTCCCTCTTCCTTCCTCTCTAAAACAAATAAAAATATATGTATTTTTAAAAAACCCCAAAGTCTTAAGACCACTCACGCAGCAGAAAGGTTTGCTGAGGCCCTGCAGGGGCAGGAGGGCAGCAGCGGGCTGCTCGTGGTCTCCCTACGCCGGTAACTGGTGCTGCCGTGTCTGGCGCCCCTCAGTACGTCCTGCGGTGACCCACTAGGGCAGTGGTTCTCAACCTTCCTAAGGCCGCACCCCTTGCATACAGTTCCTCATGTGGTGGTGACCCCCAACCATGAAATTTTGCTATTGTTATACATCGTGATGTAAATATCTGCATTTTCCGATGGTCTTAGGCGTCCCCTGTGAAAGGGTCGTTTGACCCCCAAAGGAGTCGCAACCCACAGGTTGAGAACCACTGCACTAGGGGCTCGCATAGGGAGGTCCACATTCTGCCCCAGAGTCGGCTGCATTTCGGGTCAAACCCAGTTACCTGGGGGGCCAACTTGTTCCAGTCCGAGTACTTGTGATCGCCAAGGACGGGGCAATCCAATCCGAAAGACAGGTGGACGCGAAGCTGGTGTTTTACTCCTTTAAGAAAAAGAGAGAAGACGGGTGAGTGGCTACAGAAACGGTGCCACCGGTGGCATCTGCTTCTAATCCCTTAACTCAAAGCATAGTAAGCTGGCAAAGCCCCAACTACTATACCTTCAAGTATAAAGAACAATATACAACCTATAAGCTGTCAGGGAGTAAGCATTATAAATACTGTTATACCCCCATTTCCCCTCCCCCTCACAGCCCCCTCTCACCACAGTTAACCATTAGCATCAACTTGGTATCTATGTCTGCCACGCCGAGTTTTCAAAAGATAATTTTATTATATAATACAGTAGTATTGTTTTACATTTCTTTTTTCTTGTGGCAAAATATATATAACATAAAAGTTACCACTTGAACCCTTTTAAGTGTGTACAGCTTGGTAGCCATAAGTACATTCATACTGTTGTGCAACCAGCACTACCATCCATCTCGGAAATTTTGCATCATCCTGAACTATGTACCCATTAAACACCAGCTCCCCGCGCTAGCTGGTTTGGCTCAGTGGATGGAGTGTTGGCCTGTGGACTCAAGGGTCCTGGATTCGATTCTGGTCAGGGGCATATGCAATGGGTTGTGGGCTCGATCCCCAGTGAGGGGCGTGCAGGAGGCAGCCGATCAATGATTCTCTCTCATCATGGATGTTTCTATATCTCTCTCTCCCTCTCCCTTCCTCTCTGAAATCAATAAAGAAATATATTAAAAGAAAAAAATAATAAAAGCTTTATAAAAAAAGAAAAGAAAGAAAGAAAAATAGCTCCCTATCTCCTTCCCCCTCTGGCCTCTGGGACCATCATGCCTCTATTAGGTCGACTCTAGGCATCTCACATCACTGGACCTATACAATATCTACCCTTCTGTGTCTGGCTTATTTCACTCAGCACAATGCCCTCCAGGTCCCTGCTTGTTGCAGTACAATGCCCTCCCTTTTTTAAAGTTGTATAATATTCCGCTACATGGATATACCACATCGTCATCTATTCATCTGTCCATGCACAACTGGGATGTGCCCATTTTGGCTGTTGTGAACAGTGCTGGTGGGAACATGGGTGTGCAGGCGTCTTTTTAAGTCCCTGCTTTCAATTCTTTTGGATGTATACCCAGGGGGAGAATTGCTGGGTCACATGGTCATTCTATGCTTAATTTTTTTGAGAAACCACTTGGCGCTATTTTAGATAAGTATAAACAAACTCTATCTTTCTGCTGCCTACTGTTCCTTTTTGTTTTTTAATATATACTTTTATTGGTTTCCGAGAGGAAGGGAGAGGGAGAGACAGAAACATCAATGAAAGAAAATCACTGATCGGCTGCCTCCTGCATGTCCCACACTGGGGATCGAGCCCACAACCCAGGCGTGTGCCCTTGATGGGCAATCGAACTCTGATCTCCTGAATCACAGGTCGATGCTCAACCACTGATCCCTGCCGGCTCCCAGTCTCTCCAACAAGTCAGCTGCCATTCCGCCCCCCCCACACCAGCTGCTCAGAAGGGCAGAGCCCAGCAGCACTGGGCACCCTGCAGGACAGAGGTGCCTTCCCCCCTGGCGTGGTGGCGCCCTCACCAGTGACAGGCTGGAGCTCCAAGAGGGCGCAGGAGTCGGTGCTGCTCAGCACCCGGTACTGAGTCACAGCCACGTGCGCGCTCCGGTTGGTCCGCACTCTCACCATCTTCCCACTGTCCATGCGGTAGCTCGGCGACAGCGCCATCTGAAGGCGAAGAAATCCAGATGTGATTCTGACGGACAAGCAGCAAATCTGTCCCCCCCAACCCTCCGGGGGGCAGGCGGCTCACCCACCTTGTGGTGCTGCTGCCCTTTCACCTCCTTCTCCACGATGGGGATATCCACGACGCCTGCTGAGGGCATGGGGACGCGCACCGTGATGGCCCTGGGGGTGGGGGGAGAGGGAGACACACAGACCCTGCTTAGGCCACGAGAGTGAGTGAGGCATTCCTCGGATTTGGCTGCTTGGAGGCTTTCACCGAGGACCTGCTGTGGTCCCTCCCTAAGGTCCCTCCCAAACCACCGCTTGGGAGAGAGCTTGCCTGTGAGCTTCATACGGTTCTTACAACCGTTGCTGTTTTACTCCTTGAGTAACATATGTCCATTGTAGAATATTTGGGGGGAGGGGAAACAGAAAAAAAATTATATCGATAACCTGATCTTCCATTCCAGCCTTTAAAAATGAGTACAGCCAAGACTGGTTTGTCTCAGTGGATAGAGCATCGGCCTGCGGACTGAAAGGTCCCAGGTTCGATTCGGTCGGGGGCATATACCTTGCTTGCGGGCACAGCTCCAGTGGGGGGCGTGAAGGAGGCGGCTGATCGATGTCTCTCACTTTCTATCCCTCTCCCTTCCTCTCTGTAAAAAATCAATAAAATATATTAAAAAAAAAAAATGAGTACAGCCCTAACCGGTTTGGCTCAATGGATAGAGGGTCGGCCTGGAGACTGAAGGGTCCCAGGTTTGATTACGGTCAAGAACATGTGCCTTGGTTGCGGACACATCCCAGTAGGAAGTGTGCAGGAGGCAGCAGAATCGATGTCTCTCTCTCTCATTGATGTTTCTAACTCTATCCCTCTCTCTTCCTCTCTGTAAAAAAAAAAAAAAAAAAAAATCAATAAAAAATATTTAGAAAAATAAAAATGAGTATGTATAAAGTAAAATTAGAGTAGTGTGGTTTTCGTATCCTCTTTTCTTTTTGTAAAGATGGTAAGTTCTGATTGCATATGAAACAAACAAACGAGCTGAATGAAAGATGCGCAGGCCCATTCCCGCCCTGTTTGCCGGGCAGATAAGACAGGGAGGAACTGTGCCCAAAAAAGTCGTGGAAACCACAGCCACAACTCAGTGAGTCGTCCCGAATCAGTTCTGCCGGAGGCCACCCCCGTCACGTCACAGTCACAGTCACAGTCGCAGTCAGACAGAGGGCTATTTAATCTGTTCTTACGCTCAAGCCTCTGCCAGGTCGATCCCAGGAATCCCCTGGTTCTAGGTGGCCTACCCCAGAGACACTGACCAAGGGGGCAGAGCCCACTCAGACACCACACTTCACATCCGGGATGCCCGCTTCGGGCTGCCAGTCGTCTGGCTGCTGTGCCACATGTCATCCTACTGAAAGCCGAGTGGTAGCGACCAGAGCATCCTTCCTGATGCCCTAACATCACTGCTCAAAAACGTCCTGTCGGTAAGAATCCCCTGAATGTGAACAGCCCTGATTCAGATAGGCACCAATCTATGCTGATGAACAAGACAGAAGTCCCGCCGAAACCAATTTGGCTCAGTGGATAGAGCGTCGGCCTGTGGACTGAAAGGTCCCAGGTTCGATTCCGGTTAGGGGCATGTACCTTGGTTGCGGGCACATCTCCAGTGTGGGACGTGCAGGAGGCGGCTGATCGATGTCTCTCTCAGAAAGAGATCGATGTTTCGGACTTTCTATCCCTCTCCCTTCCTCTCTGTAAAATCAATAAAATATATTAAAAAAAAAAAAAAAAAAAAGACAGAAGTCCCTGCTCCCAAGGAACTCACAGTCTAGTAAGAGTCAAGCAAGTAACTATAACACAACAAGTTGCTATTGGCACAAGCTAGCCAATGGATCCTACTATGTTCTACTTGCAACTGCTACTTCCTGCACCTCTGGCCTACCTTCCCAGCTCTACCTGCTACCACCCATCACCCACCACCCGCCTGGACTGTACGCCTCTCTCCTTTGTGCCTGCCATTCCCACAATCTGGAACACATTTCTTCACCTTTTCGATCAAACCCTATTCATTCATCAAGGCCCAGTTCATTGATTTCAACTCTTCTACGAAGCCTATTACTGAGAATGGTTACCCATTCTGAACTTTCGTGGACGATTTTCGCAAATAATACAGTAATATTTTTATAGTCTTACATTTTGATTACTTGCATACATAATTACAGTCTTCGCTTTCCATCTTTCAGCTTTTCCCATGAGCTCGGAACTGTGTTCAACACTTCACGTGCGTTATCTCACCCAAAAAGAATACTTACAAAGCAAGTAGAAAATAATAAACACCCCAACAGAAAGTGAACAACAACAAAAAAAGTCTGTTTACAGACAATAACAACACGAGAGACAGTCAACAGACAGCAGGGCAGTGAAGGCCTGGGATGGGGTGGGGTGTGGGCTAGGTGGGACGGGGTCCACGTGGGAGAAATGGGGGCTTTCTGTAATACTGCCAACACTAAAAAAAAAGTGCACAGGCAAATTGAAAATAAAACACCTTATATAAAAAGTTTTTTGTTTTTTACCATCCGAGTGGTAATCCTTTTAAAAACGCCTCGGTCAGACATCAGAGCTGAACACTCACTCCTGGGGGAGAGAGTAAAAACTGACAAACCCATTTTGGAGAGAAACTTGGGCAGCTAAGCCTTCGAATTTTAAACTTATGTACTTTCAACTCCACAGTTCCATTCCTAGGAATTTGTCCTGAAGATACACTCACATACTCCCCGCCAAAGGTCTGAAAAGTGGGATATTCCTCAACACCTGTCAATGAGGAAAGGATGGTATGTCCACACCATGGAATACGAGAGAGCCACAGAGGAGCCGGGTCTACATGCACACCGCAGATCGCTCTCTGCGGTAACAGTCCCAGTGAAGAGGGCAGGATGCAAGCAATGCGGCCAAAGACGCTGCCACGCAGCGACATGCTTCTCCATGCCCAGGGCATGGGAAGCCCACACAGGACTTAGTAACAGAGGCGGCCCCTGGAGGGGAAAGGACTAGTTGGGGGAAGGACTAGTTTTCATTTCTGCTCCTGTTATCTTTCTTCTATTCAAAACTGAGCCGAAACCGGTTTGGCTCAGTGGATAGAGTATCAGTCTGCGGACTGAAAGGTCCCAGGTTCGATTCCGTCCAAGAGCATGTACCTTGGTTGCGGGCACATCCCCAGTGTGGGGCATGCAGGAGGCAGCTGATCAATGTCTCTCTCTCATCGATGTTTCTAACTCTCTATCCCTCTCCCTTCCTCTCTGTAAAAAAATCAATAAAATATATTTAAAAAAACAACACAAAACTGAGGTAGCCCTACATGCACTAACATGGAAAGATTCCCAAGACACAACGTTAAGTGGGAAAAGTACAATGTACATTGCACAATGTGATATGCATATGCGCACGTGTGTGTGTGTGTGTGTGTGTAGATATACATACCTACATGCTGTATATACTACATATATATATATATACATAAATATGATGACACAGGATGGGAGGAATAAAAAGCAAACTATCCCAAGGGAAGGGACAAAAATGACAGAGTGGACGGATTCCCCAGGAGTGTTTTGCTTTATTTTCGTCATTTGGTTATTTGACCACAGAAATCATGGATTACTTGTATAAATTAATTTTCAATGGTCCTCCCGTATAGCCATTATTAGGAGCGACTATCCTCTCAGACTCTAATGCTCAAAGCACTACATCTGCTCCCTACACCTTTCCAATGCCACGGTCCTAGCACACAGCCCCCTGTGAACAGGAGTGGCCGCTGTACGAACGCACGAATAGAAGAGAGGGATGCCTTCGCATCTACCACCCGTCCCGCTACCGGCGGGCTCCGTACCAGTACTTCTTCACCACCTGGCGGGTCCTGAACAGCTCCTGGACCTCGTGTGCCACTTCCTTGTCCCGAGCCAACACCATGACGCCTGTGGTCTCCTTGTCGAGCCGGTGGCACAGATGCAGGGGCTCCGCCTTGTGGCCATGAAGCACCTTTGCCAGGATGGGGAGGACATCGCTGATGCAGAGCTGGACCCCAGGGCCACCTACGATGGGAGAAGACACAGGGCTGAGTGGCCAGGAAAAGCCGCACCAAAGAACTCTGCTTGGGAAAGAAATCCCTCACGGGGTCAACTGTCAACGCTTCCCAGGGCCTTATCCAGGGGTTTCCAACATCCTTGTGCCAAGGAACCTGCTAGAAAGGAACCTCAGGCCCCCAGCTATTCACCAAAATCTGCATTTTAACAAGATGTCCAGGCCTAGCTGGTTTGGCTCAGTGGACAGATTGTCGATCTGCAGACTGAAGGGTCCCAGGTTTGATTCTGATCAAGGACACATGCCTGGGCTGTGGGCTCGGTCCCCGGAAGATGGGGGGAGCAGGAGGCAGGCAGTGGATGATTCTCTCTCATCACTGACGTTTCTATCTCTCTCTCCCTCCCTCTCCTTTCCTCTTTGAAATCATTAAAAAATATATTTAAAAAAATAAATAAAAGGTGTCCAAGTAACTCAAATGCATATTAAAGTTTGAGAAGTACTATCCTACAGCATGAAGCTTTCTCAGCAGACGCAAATATTCTTTAATCCTCTATGTATATGTACGTACACGAAAATCAGCAACTAAAATGAGAAGGCCTGATCTTTTTCTATATATACAAAGGCTTGAGAATTCGCTAAGTGGAGCCTGGTGAGAAACGTAAGATCGTGAGGCCCTCCTGATGAAGCATCACAGGAGAGCGGAGAGTTGCTGGCGGGAGACATTCTTAGTTTCCACCCTCTGTCCTCTCCTAACCACCATGACCTTGGACAGGTTGCTTCATCTTCCTAACTTTCAGTCTTCTGGTCTACAAAATGTAAATGTCCATATCATAATTATCTCATGGGAGATGAGAAGGTAAGAAACTGCTGTGAAAGTCAACAGAGGAAAAAAAAACCCACACAAAGCACTTGGCAAGGGTTAATTCCTTCTCTTTATGTACAACCTTCTCCATACCTTCCAAAAATCATTCTTCTTCCACCTAAAAGATGCGTTACCCCTCTCCCACAAACAGATTTTCTTCCCTATCTTTTCTGACTCACTCCAGCTGTCTGACACATTCAATATACATATGCGTGTCCATGAAGCTTTAGGTCTCCTCGGGTTTTGTTTTATTGGGTATTCTCCCATCCCGCCCCCCATATAATTTTTTCTTATATGTGATTTCCTCTTACTCAGTTTTGGTGGAAAATAACATGAAGACAAGAATCACACAATGGTCTTCTCCACAATCCCTGTGGGGGTCTGCACAGGGATTCCATAAATCACTGCTGACTGCCAATTGTTTGGAAGCTGGGAACTGTCTTATTGATCTGTTTCCTCAATAGTGCCTTATATAGGACAGCACTCCACAAAAATTCAAATTACTTTGAATGCAAGGCTGCTGAGAGCCCCCGAAGTGATGCCCGAGTGTTATGCCCCTCATTGCAGCAGAAAGCAGCAGCGGCCTCCCTCCCTTTCCCACGTGGCCCTTACCATGCACAGGGAGACCATAGGGCTTATTGATGACCACAAGGTCCTTGTCCTGGTGGATAATCCCTCGGCTCAGGGCCTTAGCGAGCACGTTGGGGTGGACTCGTTGCAGCTGCTGCGTGAACCGCACTAGTTCGTGCACTCTCTGCTGGACAGGGCTTTTGAGCTCCTACAGGGAGAGACAAATAAAAGGCGATGGGAAATGCCTGGTGGGGAAGACCTTTAAGAAGTCTGGGCGAGCATCTGGGGAGGAAGGGCATCGCTGTATCTTTGCAGTAGACTCGCGCTTAGCAATAAACTGAGAGCGGGGATGCTTAGCGCCGAGCCCGCAAGGACCCAAGGACCAGCCCTCAGGAAGGCACCGCAAGCTGCAGACCTCTCCCTCCGCTTTCTCCCCGCCCCGCATCCTCCACCATCCACCAGCACCTTTATTTACATTCTCTCCGAGGACCCTCGCCCGCCCGGGGAACCCCAGAGCGCACTGCCTCTTGGGAACTGTAGTCCTTTCCCTCCGGACTCACCGGCTCCTTCTTCGCCTTTTGTTCCTGTTTCTGGGCCCGGAGCCTCTCCGCTAACTGCTCGGCGTCCAGGGGCTTAGAGGCAGCAGCGGCGGCGGCGGCACAAAACGGCTTGGGGACCAGACAGAGGAGACCGCCCACACCCTGCCCGGAACCCCGAACCCGGAGGCGCAGCACGCCCGAGCCGGGCGCCGCCATCTTGTCGGGGAGGGCGGGGCGAGTCAAGCCCCACCCCCACTGACGAGGGAGGGAGGCGGATTGGGCGGGCCGTGCGGGTCACGTGG
>PVJN01021734.1:0-34257 GCA_004026805.1 Lasiurus borealis
CCTGTGGAGGTGGGGCAGGGTCTGTGCAGGCAGGTGGGGTCTGTGGAAGTGGGGCAGGGCCTGTGCAGGCAGGTGGGGCCTGTGGAGGTGGGCAGGGCCTGTGGAG
Source organism: Lasiurus borealis (assembly GCA_004026805.1). Lineage (NCBI taxonomy): Eukaryota > Metazoa > Chordata > Mammalia > Chiroptera > Vespertilionidae > Lasiurus > Lasiurus borealis. Next base: position 107 of record PVJN01021734.1, read on the forward strand.
GTGGGTGAGAACCTGTGGAGGTGGGGCAGGGGCCTGTGGAGGTGGGGCAGGGCCTGTGTAGGTGGGCTGGGGGGATGCTGTGGTGGTAGCCCTATCTCTGGCCTGGGCTGCCCTGTCAGCCCCTTGGACTTGGAGGAGAATGTCTTCCACTCAGCTCTGAGCACAGGGGTCTACTGGTCCTTCCTTCCGGCGGCTGTCTTGCTTCTCCAGCCCCAAGGAGTTGCCCCTGAGCCACCCCTTCTATTCAGGGCTGGGCCTTGATGCTCCCTACCCAGCAGGCACTACCCTCCTAGCCACTGTGCTGTGGTCCCACCCCATCGCTCCTGTACTTCAGGACTCAGAACAGAGCCTGCATCTAAATGAGCTGTGTCTCAGCTGTGCACATGTATGTGAGTGTGTGAATTGGTGTGACACACACAATGCACATGTCTCCAATGCACACACGTGTGTATGTGTGTGATGCTTCTGTTCAGACATGTATATAACCAAGTGTGGGTATGTCTATGTGGCATGCATGCACATGTCTCCCAGTGTGCACGTGTATAAGCATCTGTATGACATGCATGTGCCTTGCTGTGTGCATACAGGTGTGCATGTGTGTGCACCTGTGTGACACAAACAGATCTCTCGGTGCACATGTGTGGGTGCATGCATGTGCAAGATGTGTTTCTGTGTTCATACATATGCACATATGTGTGTGGGTGCCTGAACCTGTGTTACCTGCACACATGCATGTGTCTTCCTGGGCCCACCTCCTTCCTGGCATTGACGGAGCTACCTCAGGTTTCCTGCCCTCCTTTGCACCCAGGGGGGCCCTGCAGATGGGCCCTGCCTTCCCCGTGAGGGTCCTGTGTCCCCATCTCCGGAAAGCGTCACCTGGAGGCCGCAGCACCTCCTATCCTGATATCAGTGCTCCCATCACTAAGCGCTCCCATTGCTAACCAGCTCCCATTGCTAAGGACTTCTCATTGTTAACGAGCTTGAGCTTGTGTGTCTGCAAACACTTGGCCCCCGTACCTCCCTGTGCTTGTCCTCACCTCATTTCCTAAAGGAGTTATTGGCATTTTACATCCTGAGGCCACACAGGTGGGATATGGAGCAGGCGAGCCAATGGTGCTGGGGAGATGCAGCAGGAGAACCTATGGCGGGAGATGGAGCAGGGGAGCTGATGGCGCTGGCCGCCGTCTGCCCCATTGACAGTTAGTAAACAGGGTCTTCGCCAATGACATTCGGTCCGGGATCTCGAGATCACACTCAGTTTAGGATGGGTCCCGAATTCCATGACCGGTGGCCTTTGAAGAAGGAATGACACAAGAGACACGAAGGCTAATTGGCAGTCTTGGGAGTCCACCGGGCAGTCGTTCCGGACGCTGATCCCTGGTGACTGTTAAACGTGGGATGACCTTCTCCCTGTTCATCCCTGTCCCTTTGCGCTGCTTATCATGTCCTTCATTTAACAGAAATTCACTCATTTATTTATTTATAAAATCTTTATTGTTGAAAGTATCACATATATTCCCTTTCCCCCATGGACTCCCCTCCAGCTCACCCCTGGCCCTCACCCCGCACTGTATTGTCCACGGGCTATGCATATGAGCACATGGTCTTTGGTTGATCACCTCCCACCTTCCCTCCCCACCTTCCCTCTGAGATTCCTTACTCTGTTCCAGGTTTCCAGGTCTCTGGATCTATTTTGTTCATCAGTTTATTTTGTTCATTAGATTCCACATATGAGTGAGATCATGTGACTCTAGTTGAGAGTTTTTACAAGAAAGGGTGTTGGATTTTGTTAAATGATTTTTCTGCATCAATTTGTATGACTACGTGATTTTTATCTCTCAATTTGTTTATGTGATGTATCACATTTATTGATTTGTGGATATTGTATCATCCTTGCATTCCTGGGGTAAAACCTACTTGGTCATGGTGTATGATCTTTCTGATGTACTGCTGGATTCGATTTGCTAGAATTTTGTTGAGGATTTTGGCATGTATATTTATGAGGGATATTGGCCTATAATTCTCTTTCATTGTGTTGTCTTTATTTAGTTTTGGTAGTAGGGTGATGCTGGCTTCATAGAAAGTGCTTGGAAGTGTTCTTTCTTCTTAAATTTTTTTTGGATAGTCTGAAGAGGATAGGTTTTAATTCTTCCTTGAAAGTTTGGTAAAACTCCCATGTATAGCCATCTGGCCCCGGGGCTTTTGTTTGCTGGAAGCTTTTTGATGACTGCTTCACTTTCTTCCTTAGGTATTGGCCTATTGAGATGTTTAGATTCTTCCTGATTGAGTTTTGGAAGTTATATTTTTTCTACGAATATGTTCATTTCCTCCAGGTTGTACAGTTTGTTGGAATAGAGTTGTTTATAGTATTTTTGAACAATCCTTTATATTTCAATGGGGTCTGTTGTTATTTCACCTCTTTCATTTCTGATTTTGTTTATTTGGGTCCTCTCTCTTTGCTTCTTGGTGAGCCTAGTTAGAGGTTCATCAATCTTGTTTATCCTTTCAAAGAACCAGCTCTTGGTTTTTATTGATCTTCTATATTGTTTTTTTGGTGTCTGTGTTGTTTATTTCCATTCCTATTTTTACTATTTACTTACTTCTGCTTACACTGGGCTTTTCTTGTTGCTCTCTTTCTAGCCCTTTGAGTTGTAGAGTTAGGTAATTTATTACCATTGTTTTTTTTTTTTTTTTTTGCAGTAGGCATGCTCAGTTGGATGGAGCATCATATGATACACCAAAAGGATGAGTGACTGAGGTCAGGGCACATACCTAGGTTGTTACTCTGATATTTTTATGTTTCTCTCTCCCATCAATGTTTCTCTCTCTCTTGCAAAAAAAAAAAATCAGTAAATATATCCTCTGGTGAGGATATTAAATAAAATAAATGAAATAAGAAGTGGACTAAATCATCAAGTAAAAAAGGCAGACAATGTATGACTGGATTAAAAGACTTATTGAGATGCTTAGTACGCACACACAAACTAGTTTTATTTTAATTTTTTAAAGGATAATTCTGAATTTATTTACTTAAGTGGATTAATTCTTCATAAAATATCCCTTTTTTTCCATTCTTTAATCTTTATTGTTGAGATTATTATAGATGTCTGTCCTTATTCTCCCCAACTCATTTTTAAAAATACATTTCTATGGATTTCAGAGAGGAAGGGAGAGGGAGAGAGAGATAAAACATCAGTGATGAGAATCATCAATTGGCTGCCTCCTGCACATCCCACTGAAACTGAGCCAGAAACCCAGGCATGTGCCTTGACTGGGAATGAATCAAACTTGGGACATCCTGGGTCATAGCAATAGTCAATCGCCAGCCATACGACCTGCCCCCTGCTCCCCATATTTTAATTGTAAAGTTATAAAGGGACCAAAAAGTTTGCAAGTAAAATGATTTCTATAAAATTGCCTAAAATGTTTTATAAGAAAGCTGCTGTGGCTACATTAATATAAGAAAAGTAAAGTGGTTATATTAATATTAGGACAATGAAAATCATCTGTGTTAAAAAGGGGTATTCCATAATAATGAAAAGATAATTTCAACAAGAAGATACTCCTAAATATGTATGATTATATAACTTCAAAATACACAAAACTGACAAAATTGAAAGAAGCAATAGACAATTCCAGAAAACCTTGAGCTTTTAACACTCTTCTCTCCGTAATTGATAGAGCAAATTAGGGGGAGGACCAACAAGAATATCTGTATGTGAGAGTTATGGTTTATTACTTGACTTAAGTTCATTGTTGTTTTAGAAACCTCTATCCAACAACAAGAGAGCATTTTCCACCAAAATGTATTGGGAATATTCACCAAGAGAGACTACATTGTAGGCCAGAAAAATGTCTCAATGGAAAAGAATTGAAATATATAGTGTGCATTCTTTCATAAAAATAATTAGTTTAGAATTCAGTCACAAAAATTTCTAGGAATAAAACTAAAACCTTCTCCATCAGGGTTGGGGAAGGTCTGGCCTTGGTCTTTTATAAAGGCCCAAGACAACATTGGGTCTGGCCCTGCCATGGCATTAGGGACAGTTAATTAAATGTGTAACAAAATATAGCAGGTTAATTCTTAAGTTCAGAACTTTGTATGTTAAAAATATCCAAATGGCCCTTGGTAGAAAAGGCTCAAAGAAGAAAATCACAAAATTAGATTATATTTGGAAATATATATAAACACAACCCATTAAAATTTGTGGAATAAAATTAAATAACTAAGAAAATTTTAAGTCATAAGTGCTTATATTAGACACAAGGAAAGCATAGTCAGTAGCCCTAACTGCCACCTTAAGCTGAAAAAACAAGCAACCTAGATTCAAGATATAGAGCTGAAAGTGTTGAACAAAGATATGAGTATTTGTGAAAGAGTAAATAAACAAACGCTATACGAATGTATTGAAACCAAATATTATTTATTGGGGGGGGCAATATGTGTTATCCAACCCTAATTAGACTAATCAGGAAGAAAAAGAGAAAACACAAATTACCAATTGAAGTTTGAAATAAGTGACATAAACAGTTTCCTAACAACAGATTCCACAACTTAGAAGAACTGTATAATCCCCTCTTATTCCCAAAGTGCAGAAACTGCCTGAAGAAGGAAGAGAAGGAAGCAGCAAGGCTGAGATCTGAGGGGAAAGGAGAGGAGGGGAGGAGCTGAGGGGCAGGAGAGCAGGGTGATGAACAGAGGGGAGAGGGAGCAGTGGGAGGAGCTGAGGAGAGAGGGCAGCTGGGGGATGAACTGAGGGCAGTGGGGGGCTGGAAATGAGGCGGTGGTCAGGAAGAGAGCTGGGCCACAAGTGAGGCCAGCTTTCTCTGCTCACTTTTGTCACTTGGAGTTTTATTTCTCCAGGAGCCACAGCACCCCGAAGCTCCTGTCTAGAGGGCCAATGTGCCCCTCTTGGTCTCTCCTATTCCTTCTTCTGTGCTGAGCTGCTTTTTGTTTCCCTCTCCCAGCTTTTTAGGAGCAATGATGCTGTGTGTGTGCCACATAGAAACCTGTGTAGAGCTGGTGGCAGCTGGGCTGTCCTCCTGTGCACAACAAAGGGTAAGGCTGGGATCCCAGCAACCAATCCATGTTTCTCTGTCACATGGATGTTTCTCTGTCTTCCCCCATCTCTCTAATTAATGATGATTAAATGCAAAAAAAGCTGCTACACATATGTAGGCAATATAAGCTTAGAAAAAAACATGAAGAAATATAATGTGAGGAGGTAGAAAAAGTCTTTATCTTAGTTTTAGGGTATTTTTTTTTTTTATGATTCAATGAAGTAGGAACAACTGTCTTTGCATTTAAAATGAGGTCAGGGTCTGGAGGCATGGTTTTCTAGAAATCAGAAGGTTATTTGAATGAAATTGTGTCCCCTGTAGGTAATCTGAGAAAGTTATATTATGACAAATGTTACCTTTTCAAAGAGGGAAACTAAAAGGTCAAGATCATTGATTCTTATTTACAGAAAAGAGCGGCATGAGCATTGAGAAGAAAAGCAACAATATCCAGATGCCTGCAGTCGTTCCTCCTGGAATTCTGTCTCCCAGGGGGTCATGTTCTTTGAGGGAGCATCTGAGTTTCCTCTCTGACCCACATGGCACTTGTGCCATCAGCCTGTGGTGAGGGCGTCCAGTGAATGAGCACGCAGCTCAGCCCTGCCAGGAAGCGAGCTCCAGACACTTCTCTGCTCAGGTGGCACCATGTCGCTGAGGCCAGTCCATGTACCTCAGCAGACACTTGGTATTCCCATAGGACTGGAGGCATCTCCACAAAACCTGAGGAAAGATGAGGCAGAAAGAGTGTCTGCCTCCCAAGGACCAGCCGGGGTTAGCTGGTGTGGGAAACGGTGTGTGTTTTAGTTTATTGTGTGTTTGATAGAGTGGGAGTTTTGGTGGAGTGGGTACTGAACATAGATTTAGAGGAACTAAAGACATTGAGACTGTTAGCAAACATGTCCTGTGGAATATTAAAAAATTGTACCATGAGGAAGTATATTTCTAAAAAGGAATTTGTTCATACATTTACCAATCTAAATAATACTGCTGTCACAGACAATTTACATTGCTTATGAAGGGATCACCATTCTGCCCCTCTGATGTGCTTTGTAGAATCTTTATCTTAAGGTGTTTATCAAGGAGCACGACTCAGACAGAACCTGTGGTCCCGCCCCTTTTCCTGCACAAGGAAATGTTTGTCTCTGCTACCCTTTACTGTACATATTAGGAATAGCATCTCTCTACTAAAGCACCTGATCAGGTCACTTTGCAAGGACTTGAAGAACCCAAGCTCAGAATGCCTTGTGTATGTACCCATGTTTTCTTTCTGATTCAGCTTTTCCTGCAGGCAGGCTCTCTGACTCTCTCGTGTATGTGAGGGGCCCATCCATATGTATGCATTACAGGTGGTTATTTTTGTTGCTAATCTGTGTCATATCTATTTGATTATTAGACCAGAAGAAAACCTTGAGTTTAGAGAGAATTTTGTTTCTCTCCCACAGAAGCAAGTAACATTTTTTAAAAACTTTTGTTACATGTATACATATCTTTCCATTGCCCCCCTCCCAGATATACACCCACCCCCTAGTGTCTTGTTATCCTTTTATGCATGCATAAAAGTCCTTTGGTTGACCTCTTAACCCCACCTCTCCTTAATCTTCCTGCTGTAATTTGACAGTGTGTTTGATGCATTACTGCCTCTGCATCTATCCTTTTGTTAATCAGTTTATAATGTTCTTTATTATCCACAAATGAGTGAGATCATGTGGTGTTTCTCCTTCATTGACTGGCTTATTTCACTGAACATAAGGCTCTCCAATTCCATCCAGGTCGCTGCAAATGGTAAGAATTACTTATTTTTAATGGCAGCATAGAATTCCATTGTGCAGATGCACCACAGTTTTCTGATCCACTCATCTGCTGATGGGCACCTAGGCTGTTTCCAAATTGTAGCTATTGTAAATTGTGCAGCTGTCTACATGGGGGTGGATAAATCCTTTCTGATTGGTGTTTCCACTTTCTTAGGATATACTCCAAAGAGTGGGTTTGCTGGGTCAAATTTGAGGTCCATTTTTAGTTTTTTGAGGAAATTCCATCATGTTCTCCACAGTGGCTGCACCAGTCTACATTCCCACCAACAGTGCACAAGGGTTCCTTTTTCTACAAATCCTTACCAACACTTGTCCTTTATTGATTTGTTGATGATTGCCATTCTTACAGGTGTGAGATGGTATTGCATTGTCGTTTTGATTTGCATCTCTCAGATAATTATGACTTGGAACGTGTTTTCATGTGTCTCTTGGTCTTCCTTCTGTCATCTTTTGAAAAGGTTCTATTTAGATCTGTTGCCCATTTTTTTATTAAGTTGTGTAAGTTGGCTGTAGATGTTGGAGATTAAACCTTTATCAGTGATAACATTTGCAAATATGCTTTTCCATAAAGTGGGCTTTCTTGTTGTTTTGATGGTTTCTTTTGCTGTGCAAAAGCTTTTTATTTTGATGTAGTCCTATTTGTTTATTTTCTCTTTAGCTTCCATTGCCCTTGGAGCAGTACCACTGAAGAATTTCTTTTGGCATATGTCTCAGATTGTGCTGCTTGTGGATTCCTCTAGTATTTTTATGGTTTCCCATCTAATGTTTAAGTACTGTACCCATTTTGAGTTTATTTTTGTATTTAGTGTAAGTTGGTGGTCCAGTTTTATTTTTTTGCATGTACGTATCTGTCCAATTTTCCCAACACCATTTACTGAAGAGGCTGTCTTGGCTCCATTGTATTGTCATGCCTCCTTTGTCAAATATTAATTGAGCATAGGGTTTTGGGTGGATATCTGGATTCTCTATTCTATTCCCTTGGTCTATATGAGAGACAGGGTGGACATTAGTGAACATTTCCTGTGGGACACTTTTCATGAACATGTTCTGCAGGCTAAACACCAGAATTCTGAAGTGCACTTCTTACCTGAACTGTGGGGTCCCATCTTATAGTCTCTCTGGAGGCTGAGCCAAGGTGCTGAGGCTTGGACTGTCAGCAAAGAATGAACTACACTATAAAACAGGAGAATTGGTCTGGCTGATGTTGCTAAGTGGTTAGAGGATCGTCCCAAACTGAGAAGAGTTTGCAGGTTTGATTCTCAGTCAAGGGCATGTACCTGGGTTGCAGGTTTGATACCCCATGAGTACAGTAAGCAAGCAATTGATGTGTCTCCTTCACATTAATTATTCTCTCTTTTTCCTGCTCACTCCCTCCCTTCCACTCTCTAAAAGATCAATGGATAAAGTATCCTTAGGTTGAGGATTAACAAAACAAAAAAAAGATTTTTTTTCCCCAAATTACAAAAGTAAAACCCTGAGGAATCTAATCTGTATCAAAAAGAACATCGCTTGTAAACTGTAGAACCAGGCTCAGGAAGATTCCAGGGACCCCAAACTTTAGGGTTTCCCTTTTGCATAAGTGCTGCGATTCCACAGGAAGAGGTGTCGATTCTGAAATTATCCACTTTGGGCTAAAAAAATTAGGAAGAACTTTTATTCTCTTGAGTTTAAGATACCAGGCTTGGTGAGCAAAGGAAAAACTTGTGTTGCAATCAAAACAGTCTAACAGCTGAGACTGGTTTGGCTCAGTGGCTAGAGCGTCGGCCTGTGGACCGAAAGGTCCCAAGTTCGATTCCGGTCGGGGGCATGTACCTTGGTTGCGGGCACATCTCCAGTGTGGGGCGTGCAGGAGACGGCTGATTGATGTCTTTCTCATCGATGTTTCTGACTTTCTATCCCTCTCCCTTCCTCTATGTAAAAAATCAATAAAATATATATATTTTTAAAAAAAAAACAGTCTAACATTTTATTTATAAACTGAAAGCCCAGTGCATGAAATTCATGCACTCGGGGCGGAAGTGTTCCCTCAGCCCAGCATGCTTCCTCTCACAGTCCAGGAGCCCTTGGGGTATGTCTGACTGAGGGACCTAAGTTGTTAGTTGGACATCCTTAGCACTGCTATGAAGGCAGGAGAGGGTCCTGCCAGCACTGCTGCACTGGCCAGTGGTGAGCCCAGCTACTGGCTGAGCAGCACCCCCACTGTGGAAGCACACTGACCACCAAAGGGCAGATATTGCATTGAGCATCTGCCCCTGGTGGTCAGTTCTCATCATAGCAACCAGTCATTCTGCCATTCAGTTGATTTTCATATTAGCCTTTTATAATATAGAACTAGGGGGCTGGTACATGAAATTCGTACACTGGATGGCGGGGTGTCCCTCATCTCAGCCTGCACCCTCTCCAATCAGGGACATCCCTCTCACAATCCAGGACTGCTGGCTCCCAACTGCTTGCCTGCCTGCCAGCCTGATTACCCCTAACTACTCTCCTGCCAGCCTGATCAATGCCTAACTGCTCCCCTGCCAGCCCAATCACCTCCAACTGCTCTCCCCTGCCAGCCAGGTTGTCCAGAACTGCCCTCCCCTGCTGGCCATCTTGGGGCAGCCATCTTGCGATGACATGGGTGAGGCTATTTTGTGATCACATGGAGACGGTCATCTTATGACCACATGGAGATGGCCATCTTGTGATGACATGGGCATGACCAACTTGTGACCACATGGAGCAAGCATCTTATGACCACATGGAAATGGCTATCATGTGTGAGGGTGTGATGGTCAATTTGTATATTACCTCTTTATTATCTAGGATTATCCCATGTTTTCCTCTACAACATTTTTCCTAAAGTGAAAATGGCTTTCTCTGTGCACTTTACTTAAGCAATAGAGATAATTTAAAATTCTACCCCATGAGTTTAAAACACTGCTATCATTTTAAGTATATCTCCCTTCACATATTTCTACAGATACACCTTTCCTTTTTTCTGATTTATGTTTATATACTTTACTATTTTAGGTTCTTAATATTGATGCAAAACATGTAAATTTTCAACTTATTTCTAATATGTGCATTTATAAGTGCACATTTTTCATAAGTTATGGTATGTGATATCATTTAGTTCAACTTATTTTCTAATTTGAATTATGATCTATTTTGGGGGTTAGAAGTGTATTTTGTAGAAGTGTATTTCACAACTTTATTTCTATTTTCTTTAAATATATTCTATTGATTTTCCACAGAGAGGAAAGGAGAAAGATAGACTAGAAACATCAATGGGAGAGAAAGATAGATCAGCTGCCTCCTGCACACCCCCTACTGGGGATGTTCTCACAACCAAGGTACATGCCCTTGACCAGAATCGAACCTGGGACCTTTCAGTCCGCAGGCTGACACTCTTATCCACAGAGCCAAACCAGTCTCGGCTATTTCACAACTTATAAATATAAGTAGTTTCTAGGTACTTCAGTTCCTGATTTCTGGATTAACTACAATGATAACAAGAAACATATTGTATATAATTTAAATTCTTTGAAGTTAGTTGTAACCTGCTTCATTGTCCAGCAGGTTCACTTGAAAGATCATTGAACTGCTCCTCCACTGCCATCTCGTGTGCATCTTGTTAGTAGCACCTCAGTGCAGGTCTGCAGGAGAAGGGGTTGGCTCTAGTGGAGCATCTCTAAGTGCTGAATGAAATCCTATCTAGGAGTTATTTCAGAACTTTTAAAACTTAGGACTTTCCTATCATCAACCAATAAGACAAATGACAAGAGCTGGCAAGGATGTGGAGAAAAAGGAACCCTTGTGCACTGCTGGTGGGAATGCAGACTGGTGCAGCCACTGTAGAAAACAGTATGGAATTCCCTAAAAAATTTAAAAATGAAACTCTCACTTGACCCAGTAATCCCACTTGTAGGACTATAATCCCAAGAAATCAGAAATACCATCCAGAAAAATTATATGCAGCCCTATGCCCACTACAACACAATTTACAATAGCTAAGATTTGGAAAGAGCCTAAGAGCCCATCAGCAGATGAGTGGATTAGAAAACTATGGTACATTTACAAAATGGAATACTATGTAGCCGTAAAAAAGAAAGAACTCTTACCATTCACGATAGCATGGATGAACCTGGAGAGCATTATGCTGAGCAAAATAAGCTAGTCAGAGAAAGATAAATAGCACACGATCTCACTTATTTGTGGAATGTAATGAACAAAAACTGATGAACAAAATAAATCCAGAGACATAGAAGCATCAAACAGACCATCCAACCTCAGAGGGAAGGCAGGGGAAGGTGGTGGGAAAGGGAGAGATCAACCAAAGAATTGTATGCATGTGCAATCTGGGAATAATACCTTAGTGCCTTTATGCAGAAAAGGTTGTTGGGTTCAGTGGGTTATCTGATTGTTAAATGCAGTTTGCTGCTCAGGCTGTTGAAGTGTTTTACATCCTTACTGAAGTCTTGGTGTGAGCCTTTTGTTTCTGAAAGAGGTATGCTCTGTCTCTGAATGAGAGACGTGTGTTGAATTTATAATTATAGATGTATCTACTTTTCCTTGTAGCTCTCTTCTATGTACTTTGATTTCATGTTATGAAGTGCTTGTGAATTTGTATATTCTTGGTAAAATGGAATTATTGATATGAAGTGTCTTTACTTATAGTAATGCTTTTTGACTTTAAGTCTCCTGTGTTACCATATACTTTTCATTTTGTTTATGTTTGCCTAATACTTTTTTTTTTAATTTTTTCACTTTTGATATCTTTGTACCATTCGGTTTTCGGGAGCTTTTAGTTTTTATATTAATTATGAGCAAAGTAAGTTAATTTTTGTTTTAATATTTCCCCATACAATTGATCCAACACTCTTTATTATATAATGCATATTTTCCCACTAACCTAAGCAAATATTTATATTTTACCAAATGTCTATATGTATTTCAGTCTATTATTGGACTTTGTTTTCTGTTCCATCTGTTCATCTATTCACAGGACATTATCCAAATTTTTAAATAACACAACTAGAGGCCTGACACATGAAGATTTGTGCAAGTATGGGCCTTCCTTACCCTGGCTGCTAGCACTGCCTTTGCTCTGGAGCCACCTTTTTGCTCTGGCCTGGAACTGACTTGCCACATTCCACACTACCCAGAGGCCCAGAGTGGTTGGAGCAGTGCAGAATGCCTGCATCATCGCCATGGCAACGATGTAAGTAACTCACCCCACCACCAGCTGCTTGGCACCTGCAAATTAACCAATGATCTTTGTTGGGTTAATTTCCATAGTCACTCCTAATTGGCTGGTGGTCATCACGAAGATATGATGCATCTTACTTTTTTATTAGTGTAGATATATTATTCTATTTGTTTGGTTAGCTTTTATTAATTCATTTTTTCAAAATTTTATTTAAAATATTTTTATTAATTTCAGAGAGGAAAGGAGAGGCTAGACAGAAAAACATCAATGATGAGAAAGAATCATCGATCAGCTCTCTCCTGCATACTCCCCACTAGGGAGATCAAGCCTGCAATCAGGACACGTGACCTAATCAGTAATCAAACTGTAACCTCCTTATTCATGGGTCAACCACTGAGCCATACTGGCCTGGTCAGAATTTTCTTTTCCATTTTCCATTTTAACATGTGAACTTAAATGAGCTTGTTTTGGTCTTAAAAATCTTGCTCATATTTTAATCAAATCATAATAAATTTATAATCAACATTGGGATATTGACATCTTTATGGTTTTATTTTATATTTTTACCCAAGAAAATGATGTTACTGTCTAGTTGTTCAAGTGTCAGTTATGGGTATCAATTAAAAATTGAAGATCTTACACTCTACAGCAGTTCTCAATCTGTGGGTCACCACTAAGTATAATAAGTAAGTTTGTCATTTCTCCTATAGAAATTTTCAGATAAGGTATCAACCAGTTAATGTACCCTAATAGTTTTTGAAAGTCATTAAAAGTTTTAAGGCAATCATATTTTCACATTTTGAGGCCTAATGCATTGGTTTTCAATTATGGTTCCCAGATATTTGAAAGGTGTTTCCTTCTGTACCTTTTCTAGAGCAATTTTTACATTGACAAAATCTGCTCTTCCCATGGACTTGCTAAGAGCAAGTCATCCATTTAATGAATAATCTAACATCGGGAATATTGGTCCCTTAAAGGCTGAACAGCTTCAGCTACATATTTTTGGTAGTAGGTGGGGCCATTGGCGATTCCTTGAGACAAAACTTTCCATTGATATCTTTTCATGGATTCTATATTATTAATAGCTGGCACAGAAAATGCAAATCTATGTTTATCTTCAAGTGCCAAGGAAAGAAACAATCCTTAAGATATAGTACAGTACTATAAGAGACCAATCTAGAGGGATTTGCAAAGGTGCTGGGAGTCCAGGCTTTAAAGCTTTCATGGTACACATAGTAGTGTTAACTGCTCTAAGATCATGTAACAATTGCCATTTTCCTGCCGCCTTCTTATAGTAAATAAGGTATAGTAAATAAAGGTGTATTCCAAGGACTATTGGGAGGTTCTATGTGGCCAGCCTCTATTTTTTCCTAAATTAATTCACAATTATAATCCACCCATATGGGTCTATCATTTTTTCATTGTATAGGATCTGAATGAGGGTGAGGAGATTGAGCAGTGACTACTCCTCAAAAGGTTGATATCCTGATCAAGAATCAAGATGGCGGCATAAGGTATAGACCTACATGTGCTACCTCTTAGAACCACACCAAAACTACAACTAAAAGACAAAATGGCTATCCCCCAGAACCACAGGAAAGTTGGAGGAGTGGAAGTTCTATTACTGGAAGGAAAGAAAAAAGTGCATTGAGAGCTGGTATGACATTCAGAGACTCAAAAAGGCAGAGGTATGGAGATGCAGGTGAATTGGGCTGGGGTGCACTGTTTTCTTCAATTGGGAGGGAATTACAAGTTCCCAACTGCTCTGAACTCCAGTTTCCAGTGAGATTCTGGGGATCCAGACTCCTAAAGGAGAAATTGGAGTCAGCTATCCGGTCAGAAAGAGAGGGTGGACTTTTTGCAGAGGTGCACACATGAATCATTGTTTACTGCACTGGGGCATGGGACACAGGAGTTGGGACAAGGAAAAGAATGCAGCATAGAGGGCTGACTAGAAGATATCGCTGTTTGCCACACCCTAGCCTCCTCATCCCCCGAGACCCTGTCCTGCCCAATTTACAAACCCACCTGCTGTGTGCAGCGGCTTTTGCATATGAATGGCCTGCCCTCTAGTGGCTTAACAAATTGCAACTGGATCAGACAACCCCAAAACTTTCAAACTCCAAGCAAAGAAGAGAAATCTGCAAATCTCCCTGTAGCTCCTGCTGGGTGGCCTCAGATGTAGCTGACTTGAACCTCCTTGGAGACCCAGGAACCAGTATACCTAGAGGTTACTGTGAGACAACACCAGATTTCAACTCCTCAATATATAAGTGACACACACAAGAGGCAGACTCTGTAAGCACAAAAGCCACAATGAAGCAAGACCTGTGCCATAGGGATATCTACAGCACAGCAGTTCTTCCATTATAGACACAGCTTATCCTCACAGTCAATTGGCCTGTACGTCAGTTACTCCCAGCGTACCAATAGCAATCAAGGCATAATTACAATAAGACTGGGTACTCAGCCCACAAAGGGGTGCACCAAGAGTTTCCACCTCAGGTGATTGGAAAGGAGGAGCTACTGGGCCATAAAGGACAACTAGCACACAAAGCCACTCCATCAACACAGGGAAGCAGCCAACATGCAGAGACAAAGAAACATATCACGAATGCAAGAAATCAAGGAAAGCAAACTACTGGACATAGAGTTCAAAGCCACATTTATAAGGTTACTCAAGAATCTTCTACAAATCACCATGAAACTTAGTGATATCTTCAAGGATCTTAATGAGAATGCCAAAAAAAAAAAAAAAGGAAAAGGACCAATCAGAAATTAAGCATGTACTGTCTGAAATAAAAATATACAGAAAACCAACAGCGAACTAGAGGATCCCAAGAATCAAACCAACAATTTGAAATATGAAGAAGCAAAAAACACCCAACCAGAAAAACAAAAAGAAAAAAGAGTCCAAAAATGTGAAGATAGTGTAAGGAACACCTGGGACAACTTCAAGGCTACCAACATCAGAATTATGGGGGTGTTGGAAGGGAGACAGAAAGATATGGAAACCTATTTGAAGAAATATGACAGAAAACTTCTCCCACCAGGTGAAAGAAATGGACTTACAAGTTCAGGAAACACAGAGATCCCCAAACAAAAAGAATCCAAAGAGGACCACACTAAGATACATCACAATTAAAATGCCAAGGGCAAAAGACAAAGAGAGAATCTTGAAAGCAGCAAAAGAAAAACAGTTTGTTACCTACAAGGGAGTACCCATACAACTGTCAGCTGATTTCTGTAGGTCAGATGGGAGTGTCAAGAAAGATTCAAAGTGATAAATAGCAAAAACCTACAACCAAGATTACTCTATCCAGCCAAGCTATCATTCAGAATTGAAGGTCAGATAAAGAACTTCAAAGACAAGAAAAAGCTAAAGGAGTTCATCATTACCAACCCAGGATTATAAAAAATCCTGATGGGTATTCATTAAGAAGAGGAAGAAGAAAAAAAGTAAAGATAAAAATTATGAATAACAAAGTAATAACAAATCTATACCTATGAGCAAATGAATATAAAAATCAAGTGAATGAAAAATCTGATGAACATAATAAACTGGTCAATATAATAGAATCAGGGGCATAGAAAGGAAATTGACTGACAATTCTCAGAGGGAAGGGGGTGGGAAGGGTGCAGGAAGAGATTGGACAAAAATCTTACACTTATGGATGAGGACAGTGGCAGGGGATAAGGGCATGAGGTGGTGGGTTTGGAATCAGGTCGAGGGGAGCTATGAGGGGAAAAAGAGGAACATCTGTAATACACTGAACAATAAAGATTTTTTCAAAAAAAGTTTGATATCCTGATCCTCTTCTTCCTGGGTTCCCTTTGGCTTGGATGGGCTCTTTAATTCCCTAATTATTTTTTTCTAAGCTTCGACCAGTCTGATATTCCATCTGATTTATTTCATTTTTTATTATTTTTTAATTAAATTTTTATTATTCAGATTATTACATTTGTTTCTCTTTTTTTCCCCAACATAGCACCCTTCCTCCAAGCTCCCATCCCTCCCTCTACCCTTAGCTCCCTCCCATTTATCTCATCCATAGGTGTATGGTTTTTGTCCAGTCTCTCCCTGTACACCCCTCACCCCTTTCCCCCCGAGAATGATCAGTCCAGTCCCTTTCTGTGTTCCTGATTCTATTATATTCACCAGTTTATTCTGTTGATCAAATTTTTAATTCACTTAATTTTTAGATTCACTTGTTGATAGATATGTATTTGTTGTTCATAATTTTTTGGCTTTTACCCCTTTCTTCTTCCTCTTCTAAAAGAGTACCCTTCAGCATTTCATATAACACTGGTTGGGAGTTGATGAACTCCTTTAGCTTTTTCTTATTTGTGAAGCTCTTTATCTGCCCTTCAATTCTGAATGTTAGCTTTGCTGGATAGATTATTCTTGGTTGTAGGTAATTGCTATTCATCATGTTGAATATTTCTTGCCACTACCGTCTGGCCTGCATCATTTCTGTTGAGAAATCAGCTGACAGTCATATGGGTGCTTCCTTGTAGGTAATAAACTGTTTTTCTCTTGCTGCTTTTAATATTCTCTGTCTTTTGCTCTTGGTATTTTAATTATGAAGTGTCTTGGCATGGTCCTCTGTGGATTCCTTTTATATGGGGTTCTGTGTGCTTCCTGGACTTGTAAGTCTATTTCTTTTACCAGATGTGGGAAGTTTTCAGTCATTATTTCTTTAAATAGGTTTTCAGTATCTTGCTCTCTCTCTTCCTCTGGCACCCCCACAATTCTGATGTTGGTACGCTGGAGGCTGTCCCAGAGTCTCCTTACATTATATTCACATTTTTGGATTCTTTTCTCTTCTTGCTTTTCCAGTTGAGTGTTTTCTGTTTATATTTCAAATATTTGACTTGATTCTTGCCTTTCTCTAGTCTGCTGTTAGGACTCTGTATAATATTTTTTACTTCAGTCAGTGTCTCTAGTTGGTCCTTTTTCATCTCCTCTTGGGACTCGCTAAATTTACGCATCATCTCTGGCATCTCTAGTTGGCTCTTTTGCATCTCTAGTTGGCTTTTTTGCATCTCCTCTTGGCTCTCGATAAATTTATCCATCTTTTCTAGCATATTTTTGAAAAACCTGATAAGCGTGGTTTTTGAACTCTATATCCAGTCGTTTTTTTTCGCTCCATTTCTTTTGTTTATGATCCCTTTCCTTGTCTTGGCATTTTCCCTATGTGGGGGAAACTTCTGAACTTGCAAAACCACAGAAGCCTCTGCTGAGCTTGGGATGGGTGGAGTCTCAGGGCTTAAGGGACCGCCTTGCCTTCCAGTCGGCCCCACCCTCCACGGCCCCCGAGTCTCACGTAACTGGGTAATCGCTGGAGCGGTCCTTGTGCGCGCGCGCCCGCAGTGCCTCTAGACCGCTGCCTTTCCAGCTCCCCTGCGCACCAGGACCACACGAGTCTAGATCCCCAGAGTTTTGCCTGAAACAGGGGCCCAGTGGACTCAGAAGTGGCACAGTTGGGAGGGTCTGCCTCCCGCCCCATCTTGAAAGCCAGCGGCAGAATCAGCAATCTGTCCTCCGTGCAGCGCCGTGGGCGTGTGTGACCGGGACCAGACCCCCTATCTTTTACGACTCCCCTAAATTTCCATGCACTTCTCCCTTTTCACAGTACAAACTACCCCTGTATGAGTTTCAGCTGGATCTGGGGTTTAGTGTCGTAAGATAAGGGGTTCAATGCCGTTGAGAGTCTCTGTTTCCCTCTCACCAGAGAAAGCCAGCCAGGTACTCGGGCACCCGCTCTCTCAGCGCGCACGTCTCCATACCTCAGCTTTTTGCAGCTCCTCTGGGTTTCTGTGAGCCCCTCTCTTTCCTTCTAGTTGTAGAACTTATACTCGGCCAGCTTTCCTGTGTTTCTGGATGATGTCTGTTCTGTCTTTTAGTTGTAGTTTTGAAATTGTTGTGCCAGGCAGCAGTGTAGGTGTTTACCTATGCCGCCATCTTGGATCTCCCCCATCTGATTTATTAACTGCTGTTCTTTGCTGACTATAATAAAAGCTTGTAGACTTTCTAAAACATCCCGACCATAAGTTGTTTGCAATCCCAGAAACTATGTAAGGCTGAAACCATACAGTCTGTCCTTCTTCATTGTGCCTTATCAGGAACTCTGACCCCTATGATAGAGCTTATGCTTCTACCATGGACCAATTAGGAGGCCAAAATTCTTTGCTAATAATGCCTACATCTGCTCCAGTGTCTAGTAAGCCTTTAAACCAATTTTGCTCTATTATTAATCATAGGATGGGTTTTGCTAATTTCATATATCCAATAGATATCTGATCTTCCAAACCCTTGTTTTCCTTTTTTCCTATTTATAGTTTTGCCTTGCTGAATAAAAGGTACAAGTAGTATCTGAGTAATTCTTTGTCCTGCAGTAATTTACATACTATGATTACATTCTAATATTACCTTAATTTCCTCCTCATAGTCTAACTCTAGACAGAACATTTAGTCCTTTTAGGTTTTTTTCCACTTTTCTCCAAGATTGATCCTAAAGTTATTGGTGGTACAGGTCCCCAAATTCCTGTAGGAACATTCATATCAAGGGTCAAAGTGATTGCTGCTATAGTACAGTTAGGAACTATGCCTCTGCTCCCTGCAGCGGCTCAAATGAGGGTATTCACTGTGGCCGATGCAGGGCAAATTTCCCTGAGAATCATAGAAGGTGAATTCAACAAAATGAGTAAGAATTGAGAGGAAATGAAGCGAAATGAAAAATAACATTGCTGCTGTAAAGAACTCAATAGAAAGAATCAAGAGTAGACAAGAAGAAGGAGAGGACGGCTAGAAGACAAGATAGGAAAAAAAAAATACCAAAGTAGAGCACCTTCTAGAAAAAAAAGTAAAAATCAGAAGGAGAGCCTAAGAGAACTTTGGGACTACATGATACACAACAAGATCTGGATAATTGGCATTCCAGAAGGACAGGAAACTGAGCAAGGAATAGAAAATCTGTTTGAAGAAATGACAGAAAACTTCCCTGATATAGGGAAGAAAAACCCCACACAAATCCAAGAAGATCACAGAGGCCCAAGTAAAATGAAACCCAAAATACCTATGCCAAGACATATTATAATTAAATTGGTATACACCAACGACAAAGTAAGAATCTTAAAAGTGGCCAGAGAGAGACAGAAAGTTACCTACAAAGGAACCCCCATAAAACTAGCAACTGATTTCTCAACACAAACTCATCGTGTCAGAAGAAAATGGAATGAAATAAATAAAGTCATGGAAAAGAAGGGTCTGAGTCCCAGAATACTGTACCTAGCAGGGCTATCAATCAGAATTGAAGGTGAAATCAGGTGCTTCACATACAAAAAAAAGGACTAAGGGAATGGATTATCACCACCAAATTATCAATGCAAGAAATGCTGAAGGGTCTGCTGAAAAAAAGGAAGTAAAGAAGGAACACAGGAGTAAAAAATCAAATGGTGAAAATAAGTACGTATCAATAATAACTTTAGATGTAAATGGAATAAATACCCCCATCAAAAGATACAGGTTAATGGATTGGATAAGAAAACACAAACCATATATCTGATGTGTACAAGGAAAAAAAGAGGCACACAAACTGCATGTGAAGGGGGGGAAAAGGATTTTCAGGCAAATGGATATGAAAAAAAACTAAGATAGCAATACTTGTATCTGACAAATTAGATCTCAAAGTGAAGGACATAAGAGATAAGGAAGATTTCTTCCTTATACTAAAGAGAGCAATTCAAAAAGAAGAAATAACTCTTGTAAACATATATACACCCAATATAGGAGCTCCCAAATACATTAAAAAAAATAATAACTCCCAGAGGACATCAAGGGAGAGATTGACAGCAATACAGTCATAGTAGGAAAATTTAATATCCCATTATCACCATTGGACAAATCCTTTAAACAAAAAATCAGCAAAGAAACACCAATCCTAAATGACTCATTAGACCAGATGGAATTAATTGACATCTTCAGAACATTTCACCCCAAAGCCACAGAGTATACATTCTTCTCTAGTTCACATGGGTCATTTTCAAAGATAGAATATATGTTGGATCATAGGCAAAATCTCTTCAAATTCAAGGAAATAGAAATCATATTAAGCATCTTCGCAGATCACATTGGCATAAACTGGAAATCAACTACAATAAAAATCAAACACATGGAGACTAAATGGCATGCTTCTAAACAATGACTGGATAATCAGAGAGATCAAGGAAGAAATAAAAAAAAACATCATGGCAACAAATGACAATGAAAACACAACAATCTAAATATATGAGACAGAGTGAAAGCAGTCTTGAGAGGGAAGTTCATAGTTCATAGTTCTACAACCTATTGCAAGAAAAAAAAGAGAGAGAGAGAGAATGGTAAGAAATTACCTAACCCTACAACTCAAAAGAATCAGAAAAAGAGCAATAAGAAAAGCCTAGTGTACACAGAAGATCAGAACGGAGATAAACGACAGAAACAAAAGAAACAATACAATAGATCAACAAAATTCAAGAGTTTGTTCTTTAAAAGGATAAACAAGATTGATGAACCTCTAATTAGGTTCAAGGGGAAAGGATCCAAATAAACAAAGTCAGAAATCAAAGAGGCGAAATACCAACAGACCCCACCAAAATACAAAGGATCGTTAAAAAGTCCTATGAACAGTTGGACAACCTGGAGGAAATGGACATATTCCTAAAAAAAAATGTAACCTTCCAAAACTCAATCAGGAAGATTCTAGACTTCTCAATAGGCCAAAAACTATGGACAAAATTGAAGCAGGATATGGCTATCACAACTTTCACACAATGCAATTTAAAAATGCTCAAAGAATCTAAATAGACACTGATCCAAAAGGACATACAGATGGCCATGGGACATATGAAAACATGCTCAAAGTCACTAATCATCTGAGAGATGCAAATCAAAATGACACCAGTCAGAATGGCTACCATCAACAAATGACAAGTGTTGGTAAGGATGTAGAAAAAAGAGAACCCATCCCAGTACACTGCTAGTGGAGATGCAGACTGGCACAGTCCTGTGGAAAACAGTATGTCGTATCATAAAAAAGAATAAATAAACAAACAAATAAATTAAGGAACTCCCATTAAACTCAGTGATCTCACTTCTGGAATATATCTAGAAAACCTGAAACACTCATCAGAAAAAATATATGCAGCCCAACGTTCATAGCAGCATCATTTACAATAGCTAAGGTCTGGAAACAGCCAATATAACCACTAGCAGATTAATAGATTAAAAAAAAAAAAAACAACAACTTTGGTACATACCATTTGCAATAGCATGGAGCGACCTTGAGAGTACAATGCTGTGTGAAATAAGTCAGTCAAAGAAAGATAAGTATTACATGATCCCATTCATATGTGGAAGCTAATGAACTAAATAAACTGATGAACAAAAATAGACAGAGACACAGAAACATGAACAGACTGTTGAAACTCAGAAGGAAGGAAAGTTGGGACGAGATCCACCAATGAACTTGTATGCATGTATGCATCACCTTTGGACTTAGACAATGAGGTGGTGAGGGCTTGTGTGGGGAGGGCAGCAGCTGTAAGGTTAATGGGGGGAAAGGAGGACCTATGTAATACTTTAAACAATAAATATTTTTTTAAGAAGTTGGAAGCACAATATATGAGCACCCCAATACATAAAAAAACTCCTGGAGGATATTAACGGAGAGATTGACAGCAATAAAAGCATAGTAGGAGACTTTAATACCCCACTGTCACCACTGTAAAATCCTCTAAACAAAATATCAGCAAAGAAACATCAATCCTAAATGACTCACTAGACCCAGATGGAATTGATTGACATCTTCAGAACATTTCACCCCAAAGCCACAGAATATACATTGTTCTGTAGTGAACATGGGTCATTTTCAAAGATAGATCATATGTTGGGTAATAAGAAAAGCCTCTTCATATTCAAGAAGATAGAAATCATAATCAAGCATTTTCTCAGACCACAGTCACATAAAACTGGAAATCAACTATAATAAAAACAATATAAAGAAATCAAACATATGGAGACTAAACAGCATGCTATTAAATAACAACTGGGTAACCAGAGAGATCAAAGAAGAAATAAAAAACATCATGGCCAAAAATGACAATGACAACACAACAATACAAAATTTATGGGACACATTGAAAGCAGTCTTGAGAGGGAAGTTCATAGCCCTACAAGCCTACTCCAAAAAAACAGGAAAAAATGGTAATAGAATTCCTAACCCTACAACTCAAAGAGCTAGAAAGAGAGCAAGAAGAAAAGCCAAGTGTACTCAGAAGGAAGGAAATAGTGAAGATCAGAGCGGGGATAAACAACTTGGAGACCAAAGAAACAATTCAAAATATCAACAAAACAAAGAGCTGGTTCTTTGAAAGGATAAACAAGATTGATGGACCTCTAGCCAGGCTCACCAAGAAGAAAAGAGAAAAGACCCAAATAAACAAAATCAGAAATGAAAGAGGAGAAATAACAAAAGACCCTATGGAAATACAAATGATTGTTAAAAAATACTATGAACAACTCTATTCCAATAAACTGGACAACCTGCAAGAAATGGACATTTTCCTAGAAAAATATAACCTCCCAAAACTCAATGAGGAGGAAGCCAAACATCTCAATAGTCCAATAACTATGGAAGAAATTGAAGCAGTCATCAAAAAGCTTCCAGCAAATAAAAGCCCGGGACACGATGGCTACACAGGAGAGTTTTACCAAACATTCAAGGAAGAATTAAAACCTATCCTCCACAGAATATTCAAAAAAATTTCAAGAAGAAGGAACACTTCCAAACACCTTCTATGAAGCCAGCATCACCCTAATTTCAAAACCAGATAAACACAACACAATGAAAGACCAATATCTCTCATGAGCATAGATGCCAAAATCCTCAACAAAATTCTAGCAAATCGGATGCAGAAGTACATCAGAAAGATCATACACCATGAACAAGCAGGATTCATCCCAGGAATGCAGGGATGTTACAATATCCGCAGATCAATAAATGTGATACATCACATAAACAAATTGAGAGATAAAAATCACATAGTCATATCAATTGATGCAGAAAAAGCATTTGACAAAATCCAACACCCTTTCTTGATAAAAATTCTCAGCAAAGTGGGAATACAAGGATCATACCTCAACATCATAAAACTCGTATACGATAAACCCACATCTAACATCATACTCAATGGGCAAAAACTAAAACCATTTCCCCTAAGAACAGGAACAAGACAGGGATGCCCACTCACACCTCTCTTGTTCAACATAGTACTGGAAGTATTAGCCATTGCAATTAGACAAGAAGAAGAAATAAAAGGCATCCAAATTGGAAAAGAAGAAGTAAAGATGTCCTTATTTGCAGATGACATGATATTGTACATAAAAAACCCAAAGGACTCCATTCCAAAAGTAATTGACTTAATTATTGAATTCGGCAATGTAGCCAGATACAAAATTAATGCTAAGAAGTCTGTGGCATTTCTATACACTAATAGTGAAATTATAGAAAGAGAAACTAAAAAAGCAATCCCATTTACCATCGCATCAAAAAAATTAAGAAATCTAGGAATAAACCTAACTAAAGAGGGAAAAGACCTATATGCAGAAAACTACAGCACACTGAAAAAAGAGATAGAGGAAGATGTTAACAGATGGAAGAGCATACCGTGCTCATGGATTGGGAGAATCAACATCATTAAAATGTCCACACTACCCAAAGCAATCTACAGATTCAACGCACTACACATTAAAATACCAACGACATATTTCACACACCTAGAAAGAACTCTTCATAGATTCATCTGGAACAAAAAAAGACCACAAATAGCTACAGCAATTCTGAGAAAGAAGAATAAAGTAAGTGGGAGCTAAATACCAGATTTCAAGCTATTACTACAAAGCAACTCTTCTCAGAACAGCCTGGTACAGGCACAAGAACAGACATATAGACCAATGGGATAGAATAGAGAACCCAGATATCCACCCAAACCACTATGCTCAACTAATATTTGAAAAAGGAGGCATGAATATTCAGTGGAGCCAAGATAGCCTCTTCAATAAATGGTGTTGGGAAAATTGGACAGATACATGCAAAAAAATGAAAATGGACCACCAACTTACACCAAATACAAAAATAAACTCAAAATGGATACAGGACTTAAACATAAGAAGGGAAACCATAAAAATATCAGAGGAATCCACAGGCAGCACAATCTCAGATATATGCTGAAAGAACTTCTTCACTGATACTGCTCCAAAGGCAATGGAAGCTAAAGGAAAAATGAACAAATGGGATTACATCAAAATAAAAAGCTTTTGCACAGCAAAAGAAACCATCAACAAAACAACAAGGAAGATGACTGTATGAGAGAACATATTTGCAAATGTTATCACTGATAAAGGTTTAATCTCCAAAATCTACAGCCAACTTATACAACTCAATAAAAGGAAGATGAACGATCCAATAAATAAATGGGCAACGGACCTAAATAGAACCTTTTCGAAAGATGACAGAAGGAAGGCCAAGAGACACATGAAAACATGTTCAAAGTCATTAATCATCCGAGAGATGCAAATCAAAAGGACAATGTGATACCATCTTACATGGGTCAGAATGGCAATCATCAACAAATCAATAAACAACAAGTGTTGGCGAGGATGTGGAGAAAAAGGAACCCTTGTGCACTGTTGGTGGGAATGCATACTGGAGCAGCCACTGTGGAGAACAGTATGGAGTTTCCTCAAAAAACTAAAAAGCGATCTCCCATTTGACCCTGTAATCCCACTCTTAGGAATTTATCCCAAGAAATCACAAATACCAATCAGAAAGGATTTATGCACTCCTATGTTCATAGCAGCACAATTTACAATAGCTACAATTTGGAACAGCCTAGGTGCCCATCAGCAGATGAGTGGATCAGAAAACTGTGGTACATCTACACAATGTAATTCTATGCTGCCATTAAAAAGAAGGAATTCTTACCATTTGCAGCAACCTGGATGGAGCTGGAGAGCCTTATGCTTAGTGAAATAAGCCAGTCAATGAGGGAGAAGCATCACATGATCTCACTCATTGGTGGATAATAAAGAACATTATAAACTGATGAACAAAAGGATAGATACAGAGGCAGTAAAGCTTCAAACAGACTGTGAAATTACAACAGGAAGATTAAAGTTAGGTGAGGTAGATAAGAGATCAATCAAAGGACTTGTATGCATGCATATAAGCATAACCAATGAACATAGACACTGGGGGGGTTGGGGTATGCCTGGATGGGAGGGGGGGCAATGGGGAGATATGTATAAAAATTAATAAAAAAAGAAATTAAAGATCAAAACAAAAAAACTTCTGCACAGCAAAAGAAACCATCAGCAAAATAACAAGAGAGCCCATTACATGCCAGAACATACCAGTATTTGCCAATAATAAATTCTATAAGGGGTTAATCTCCAAACTTATAGGGAACTCATACAACTTTAAAAAAGGGAGACAAACAATTCTGATGGAAGCCACCCATTGGTTACACTATCAAGAATGTATAAACAAGGAACCCAAAAGACTGATGGAGTGTTGCAATGATTGTTCAGTCAAGACAATATTGACTCAAGCAATTTTCTGACCTTATAGCCTCAAAGTAAGTCTTTACTAATATTTACTGACCTTTAAAATAGTCTTGTCTGCTACTCGAATTGCCTGCCTGAATAAAAGTAATATGTGTACCAAATTTTAATGTAAAGCTGGCAGGACCTGAACACCAGTGAAACCCTTCCACTTGATCGGGGTCTCCGCCTGACCCTCTGTGATTTCCAAATTCACATTTCTTATCTAGTCTCTTAATTTGGGTGCAGTCCTTCTCTAGGTCCCATACCCAAGCCAAGCAGGATGCAACTATCACAACTTTCACACAATGCAATTTAAAAATGGGCAAAGGATCCTAATAGACACTGATCCGAAGAGGACATACAGATGTGTGGGAAACTTGTTGTGCTTGACAGCCATTTTGTAGTAAGCTCCAGCCACGTTAGCACTAACCTCCGGCTAGGTTTCAATTACCCTAAACCCTATCTCTTTCCCGTAAGTCAGGTCTTTCGCCTTAAGGGATGGGCCTCATTCCTCCTTCTCCCTATAAATACCTCAAACTCCTGTTGAATAAATGAGACTTGATCAGAACTTTGTCTTGTCTCCATTCCTTGTGTCTCTTGTCCCTTTCATCCTCACTCCCCCTCTAGGGTCCTCGTTGACTTCACCTGCGGGTCGTGACAAGTAGTGCCCAACATGGCTCGAGAACCAGAATCCAGTAAGGGACGCTGTCTGGAGAGCCGGCACAAAAAGGAGAAGACAGGATAAGTTGACACGGGAACCTGCTGCGTTTTCTACGCCTCGGTGAGTAGACAGCGATTATGGGACAAGAAATGAGTCAGCATGCGATTATGGGTCAAAAAATGAGTCAATGGACTTAGAAAAGCTTTAATGGCACACGGAGTAAAGTTTAAAATTAAAAAGTTATGTGATTTTTTTTTTTATTATATTCAAGATGTTTGTCCTTGATTCCCTATTGAAGGAACTATTGATAGTAAGAGATGGAAAAAGGGTTGGAGATGCCCGTAGGGATTTTTATGAAAGATTTGGGCCTGAAAAGGTTCCTATAACTGCCTTTTCATACTGGAATTTAATCAATGAGGTCATATCAGAGGCATCGGAATCCTATAGTTGCTAATGTAATTGAAAAGGGAGAAAAAATCCTTCAAATAGATAAAGAGAAAGAAGATTTAAAAGAAGAGCAGAAATTAGATAAAAAAGAAAAAAGGATTGAGAAAGAAAGTGAGAACCTCATGTCTTTCGATAGTGATGTTGAGGAAGAAAGAGGGGCGACCCAAGGAACTGAAAAGAAAAAACTTGAAAATAGAGAGCCATCCAGAGGCTCACATAATACATTAAGAGAGAGGACTTTAGAAACTGAAAAGAAAAAATCAAAGACATGAAAAAAGAACACCTTTAGAAGCAAAAGTAAAACTCTATAATTTAGAGGGAGCTAAACCTAAGACAAAGAAATGCCCAACCCTATCAGAATTTCTTGAAGTTAAGGAAGACCTTAATGATACAGATTGGGAGGATTTAGAAGAACAGGCAGCCAGATATCATAATCCAGACTGGCCGCCTGTCGCTCAGCATCCTCCGCAATATAGTCCCGTCCCCAGAGCTCCTTCCTTAGCATGCCCGGTTCTTGACCCCAGAAAGGAACTAAGAGATAAGATTGAATTCCTAGAAGAACAAATAAAATTAGAAAAAGAGCACAATCAGAGGGTCTATAGGCAAGTCTAAAAGTGAAACCAAGCCAGAAACTTCTCATAATCAGAGACCACCTATGAGAGGAGCAGCTCCAAAATTTTCTTCCCGGTCAGAACCAATTCCAGATTTAGATGAAATAGATGTATTCCCAGTTACAGAAACAGTAGATGCACAAGGACCGGTTTGGCATCATCACAATGGTTTTGGTTTTAAATTAATAAAAGAGTTAACAACAGTGGTAGCCCAATATGGAGCCACAGCTCCTTTTACTACAGCAATTGTAGAATCAGTAACTGAAAATTGGCTTATGCCCGGGGATTGGCAGACTCTAGCTAGAGCAACACTAGTGGGAGGGGTTATCTTCTATGGAAATCAGAATTCATAGAGTCATGCAAGGACACTGCTAAACTCAATGCACAAGCTGGCAATAGGTGGAATCTAGATATGCTCATAGGAAAAGGCAATTATGCTACCAGCGACGCGCAAATGCAATGTGATGCAGGACTTTTTGCCCAGATTCAATCAGCTGCTACTAAGGCTTGGAGAAAAACACCAGTTAAAGGTGACATGAACTTCTCCTTAACTAATATTAAACAGGGGCCAGAAGAGCCTTTTGCAGATTTTGTCCATCATTTAATCACTGCAGCCTGCAGATTTTTGTTAATGCTGAGGCAGGCACAGAATTTGTAAAACAATTGGCCTTTGAAAAAGCTAATGTTTCTTGCCAAGCGGCCATTCGGCCCTATAAGGAAAACACTGATTTATCAGGCTACATCTGCCTTTGCTCTGATGTCAGAGTCGCTTATCAACAGGCCTCCCCATGGCTGCTGCCATGCAAGGATATACAGTTAGACAATTCATATCACAGCAAAATAAGAATAAATGTTTTAACTGTGGGAATCAGGGCATTTTGCTAGAGAATATAAAGGGAGCAAAAATACAAACACTAAAACTCAAGCTCCAGGTCTATGCCCTAGATGCATAATGGGATAATGAGTGTAAATCCAAGACAAATGCCCAAGGTCAGGATCTACCTCAGGTTCAGGGAAACGGGAACCAGCGGCCAGCCCCAGGCCCCCACACCAAAACAAATCTTTGGGCAGTCAGCTTTGTTCCAGCAAACAACAATTCATTTCAGATCTCCTCGGAGTCACCCCAGGAAGCACAGGACTGGACCTCAGTTCCACCGCCCACACAGTGTTAACCCCCGAGATGGGAGTTCAAGCCCTTCCCACTGGGATCTTTGGCCCTTTACCAAAAGATACTTTTGGCCTCATAGTAGGGCGTAGCAGTTCTACACTTAATGGATTACAAGTCTTTCCAGGGGTTATAGATAATGACTGCTCGGGTGAAATTAAGGTTATGGTATCTTCTCCAAAAAATATTAATAGTATTGTAACAGGACAGAGATTTGCTCAATTACTACTCCTACCCCTAATCCCCACCTCTAATAAGACAGTTATTAAACAAAGAGGTAATAAAGGTTTTGGGTCATCAGATGTTTATTGGGTAGAGAAAATATCAGCACAAAAACCTCTTATGTCTTTACGGCTAGATGGTAAAGAATTTTCAGGCCTAGTAGATACAGCTGCAGATATTACTGTTATCAAAAAGGAAGAATGGCCCACGACCTGGCCTCTAGAAACTACTATGACTCATTTAAAAGGAATAGGCCAAAGTCAAAATCCTGAAAGGAGTTCAAAGCTTTTGATCTGGAAAGATCAGGAAGGTAACCAAGGCACCATACAACCCTATGTTATAGCTGGACTACCAATCAACCTTTGGGGTAGGGACTTATTATTTCAGCTTGGACTAATCATGTGTAGTCCAACCGACATCCTTACTACTCAAATGTTAAAAAATGAATATGAACCAGGTCAAGGTTTAGGAAAAAAACAACACAGGAATATTAAAACCCATAGAAGCCAATCCTAGATCAAACAGAGCAGGATTAGGCAATTTTTCTTAGGGGCCATTGACACTCCTGTGATTCATGCAGAAAAAATAACGTGGTTATCTGAAGAGCCTGTATGGGTCGATCAATGGCCTGTAACATCTGAAAAACTATTGGCTGCACAGCAGCTGGTACAGGAGCATCTTGAAGCTGGCCATATTATCCCCAGTAACTCTCCTTGGAATACTCCTATCTTTGTCATTAAAAAGAAGTCAGGTAGATGGTGGTTGTTACAAGACTTAAGGTCAGTAAATAAAACAATGGTGCTAATGGGAGCCCTACAGCCTGGACTCCCCTCTCCTGTTGCTATACCTTTAGGGCATTTTAAAGTAATCATAGACTTAAAAGATTGCTTCTTTACCATTCCTCTGCACCATGAGGACCAAAAGCGCTTTGCCTTTAGCCTACCCGCTATCAATTTTAGAGCTCCTATGAAAGGGTTTCAACTGCATGTTCTCCCACAAGATATGGCTAATAGTCCCACCTTATGTCAATCTTTTGTTGCTCTTGCAATACAAGCAGTAAGAGATCATTGGCCAGAAATGTATATTATTCATTACATGGATGATATTTTAATAGCTGGGAAGGATGGTGGTGAGGTCTTGAGATGTTATAATGAGTTAAAAAATGCTTTACAAGATAAAGGATTAGAGATCGCCCCTGATAAACTCCAATTAACAGATCCATATACATATCTTGGCTTTCAAATGAAAGGACCTCTGGTCTCTTCTCAGAAGTTAGAATTAAGATTAGACAAGCTCAAAACTTTAAATGATTTTCAAAAACTCCTCGGAGATATCAACTGGCTCATGTCCTATCTAAAGCTTAGTAAAATTGATTTAAAACCTCTTTATGATATTCTACATGGAGATGCTAATCCTACATCTCCCTGTGAGCTGACACCGGAAGGAAGACAAGCCATACATATAGAAC
This sequence comes from Lasiurus borealis, assembly GCA_004026805.1. Lineage (NCBI taxonomy): Eukaryota > Metazoa > Chordata > Mammalia > Chiroptera > Vespertilionidae > Lasiurus > Lasiurus borealis. The sequence goes on from PVJN01021734.1 coordinate 30,389, forward strand.
AAGCCATTCGGTCACAAACTGTTACATTTATAGACTATGATAAACCTTTGAAATTCATCATTTGCAAAACAACTCTTTCACCAACTGCTGTTTTTTGGTAAACAGCCCCCCTCATGTGGGCTCATCTGCCTGCTACACCTAAAAAGGTCATTGGTCCATATTATTAAGCAGTATCTAATCTTATAATCCTAGGCAGGGATCAAGGGAAAAGATATTTTGGTAAAGAACTAGATTTTTTTATTCAGTCTTATACCAAAGAACAAGTTAATTGGCTCATGCAGACTACTGAATTCTGGTCTATAGCTTTAGCTTCTTATACTGGCATCCTAGATAATCATTATCCACCAGACAAACTTATTCATTTTGCTAATAAACATGAATTAGTATTCCCTAAAATCACCACATTTACCCCCTTAAATAATGTCCTATTGGTGTTTACTGATGGCTCTTCTACAGGTATAGCTGCTTATACTTACCAGGACAAGGTGATACAATTTACCACAAACAGCTGCTCCGCCCAATTAACCGAATTACATGCTGTTATTGCAGTCCTATCAGCATTTCCTAATCAATCTCTTAACATCTACACAGATAGCGTTACATCACACACTCTGTACCCTTATTAGAAACTGCTGGCCAAATTTAGGGCGTTTCTAATACTGGAGACATATTTAGACAGCTACCGGTACTTATCACAAAAAGAACGCACCCCTTTTTTATAGGGCATTTACGTGCTCACTCTGGGCTTCCTGGTCCTCTAGCGGAAGGAAATCAGAAAGCAGATCTGGCCACTCGCCCACAAACTCATATTTCTGCCTTACCTGCTCTCAATGCTGATGACTCTTCCCTAAAATTTGCTCAAGCACAGAAAAGTCATCAGTTACACCATCTCAATGCACAGACTCTCAGGCTTATGCCTAATATTACTAGGGAACAAGCCAGACAAATTGTCAAAGATTGCCCTTTTTGTGTCATACATCTCCCAGTATTACATCTAGGAGTCAACCCTAAGGGGTTAGTACCTAATGCATTATGGCAAATGGATGTTACCCATATCTCTGAATTTGGTAACCTCAAATACGTACATGAAACTATAGATACTTTTAGTAGTTTTATTCATGCTTCCCTCCAACCTGGCGAAGCCATGAACATATAATTAGCCATATGTTAATTGCCTTGGCAGTCTTAGGATGTCCACAGCAATTAAAAATTGATAATGGCCCAGGCTATACCAGCTCAGCCTTTTCTCAATTCTGTAAGTGCCTCAATATCCATCATACAACAGGTTTTCCTTATAATCCATAAGGTCAAGGAATCATTGAAAGGGCACATCTCTCTTTAACACTCACAATAGATAAAATAAAAAAGGGGGAATGGTACTCCAGGAGGGGGTCACCCAGAAACATATTATCTCATTCCTTATTTATTCTCATTTTTTTAAAAAAATTTGGATGCAAATGGACAATCAGCAGCTGCTCGCTTTTGGCACACAGAAACTCAGAGACAATTTGCTTCAGTACTATGGAAGGATCCTTTGACTAACTCCTGGCATGGGCCAGATCCAGTTCTTATCTGGGGCCGAGGGTCAGTACGCATTTACTCTAAGAAAATGAAATATGCAAGGTGGTTATCAGAATGCTTAAACATATCAAACTCAAAAAGTTCAGGATAATCACTTAGATAACTTCAGTGACGACAACTTGCCCTGAGAATATTCTCCTATTAGTAGCATTAGGGGTTTCTGGAGCTTTAGCTACAGGAACAGCAGGATTAGGAGTTGCTGTTTATTCATATATTAAACTCTCTAATCAGCTAGTTGATGATGTTTAGGCCTTATCCAGTACTATTAATGATATTTAAGGTCAGATAGACTCCTTAGCCAAGGTAGTCCTCCAGAATAGAAGAGGATTAGATTTATTGACAGCACAATAGGGAGGGATCTGTTTGGTTCTACAGGATTGCTGCTGCTTAAATTGGGCATTGTTCATGATAAGATAAAGAAGCTACAAGAAGACCTAATACAAGGGAGAAGAGAACTATTTGACAACCCCTTGTGTAGTGAGCTAAATGGAATATTACCCTATCTCCTTCCCTTTCTAGGACCTCTGATGGACTTACTAATAATCCTATCACTAGGACCTTTTCTTTTTAATAAGTTGATGACTTTTATCAAGCAACAAGTGGATGCCATGAAGATGCAATCCATACAGATCCATTATCATAAACTTGAGATAGCCGAAAGGGAAAGTTGCAAACTTCTTGAAAAGGAGAAATAAGATAACATTTCAGAGTAATTGAGGTAATTACTCTAATATTCAAGGAATATAATGAAATTCAATAGAGTAATTGAGGAATTACTCTAATAACAAACTTTTCGCCTTGGTGCACTGGGCTGGTTAGCCAGAGACGGGCAACTGGAACTTATACGTGATACCTCCACCGCCTAAGCCAGGAACTGGGTGTTATGTTGCCCTGCTTTCCAATGATGGGTAAGGTGGGTTGGTACCATATGGTAGTTACTAAGACAGGCACAGTCCCCTCAAAGATATCCAGCCTTTCAAACGTTTAAAGAAAAGGGGGACCTGTGGGAAACTTGTTGTGCTTGATAGCCATTTTGTAGTAAGCTCCAGCCACGTTAGCACTAACCTCGGGTTAGGTTTCAATTACCCCAAACCCTCTCTCTTTCCCTTAAGTCAGGTGTTTTGCCTTAAGTGTTAGGCCAGGTGTTTCACCTTAAGGGCTAGGCCTCATTCCTCCTTCTCCCCATAAATACCCCAATCTATTGTTGAATAAAGGAGACTTGATCAGAACTTTGTCTTGTCTCCATTCCTTGTGTCTCTTGTCCCTTTCGTCCCCACTCCCCCTCTAGGGTCCTCCTTGACTTTACCCGGGGGTTGGGACACAGATGGCCACGGGACATCAAAAGATGCTCAAAATCACTAATCATCTGAGAGATGCAGATCAAAATGACCATGAGGTTTCACTTCACACCTGTCAGAATGGCTACCACCAGCAAATCAACAAATGTCAAGTGTTGGTCAGGATTTAGAGAAAAGAGAATCTATCTTAGTACACTGCTAGTGGGAATGCAGACTGGCACAGTCACTATAGAAAACAGTATTTTGTTTCTTAAAACATATATATATTTCTAAAAATTCAAAGAAGCATTATTTACAATAGCTCAGTTCTGCAAACAGTCCATGTGCCCATTAGCACATTAATGGATTAAAACACACACACACACACACACAACTTTGGTACACAATATTTACAATAGCATGGAGGGACCTAGAGAGTATAATGCTGAGTGAAATAAGCCAGTTAGAAAAAGATAAGGATTCCATGACCTCATTCATATGTGAAATCTAATGAGCTAAATAAACTGATGAAGGAAAATAGACCCAGAGACACAGAAACATGAACAGACTGTTGAAACTCAGACCGAAGGAAGGGTGGGATGAGATCTATCAATGAACTTGTATGCATGTATGCATCACCCTTAGACTCAGACAATGAGATGGTGAGGGCCTGGAATGGGGAGCGGAGCAGCTGGAAGAGGTTAATGGTGGGAAAGTAGGGACTATGTAATAATTTCAACAATAAGCATTTTTTTAACCATTAAAAAGAAGGAATTCTCACCATTTGCAGCAACCTGGATGGAACTGGAGAGCCTTATGCTTAGTGAAATCAGCCAGTCAATGAGGGAGAAACATCACATGATCTCACTCATTGGTGGACAATAAAGAACATTATAAACTGATGTACAAAAGGATAGATACAGAGGCAGTAAAGCCTCAAACAGACTGAAATTATAGCAGGAAGATTAAAGTTAGGTGGGGTAGATGGGAGATCAATCAAGGGACTTGTAT
>PVJN01021735.1:0-34252 GCA_004026805.1 Lasiurus borealis
GTGCTCCCTTGTAGGTAATAAACTGTTTTTCTCTTGCTGCTTTTAATATTCTCTCTTTGTCTTTTGCTCTTGGTATTTTAATTATGATGTGTCTTGGTGTGGTCCTCTTTGGATTCCTTTTATATGGGGTTCTGTGTGCTTCCTGGACTTGTAAGTCTATTTCTTTTACCAGATGTGGGAAGTTTTCAGTCATTATTTCGTTAAATAGGTTTTCAGTATCTTGCTCTCTCTATTCCTCTGGCACCCCCACAATTCTGATGTTGGTACACTTGAAGCTGTCCCAGAGTCTCCTTACATTATATTCACATTTTTGGATTCTTTTGTCTTCTTGCTTTTCCAGTTGAGTGTTTTCTGTTTCTTTGTATTTCAAATTTTTGACTTGATTCTTGCCTTTCTCTAGTCTGCTGTTAGGACTCTGTATATTTTTTATTTCAGTCCGTGTCTCTAGTTGGTCCTTTTTCATCTCCTCTTGGGACTCACTAAATTTATGCATCATCTCTAGCATCTCTAGCAGGCTCTTTTGCATCTCTAGTAGGTTTTTTTTGCATCTCCTCTTGGCTCTCACTAAATTTATCCATCTTTTCTAGCATATTCTTGAAAAACCTTATAAGCGTGGTTTTGAACTCTATATCCAGTCGTTTTTTGTCCTCCATTTCTTTTGTTTTTGATTCCTTCCCTTGTCTCAGCATTTTAACTATGTCGGGGAAACTTTTTTACTTGCAAAACCGCAGAAGCCTCTGTTGAGCTTGGGATGGGTGGAGTCTCAGGGCTTAAGGGACCGCCTTGCCTTCCAGTCGGCCCCGCCCTCCACGGCCCCGGAGTCTCACATGACTGGGTAATCGCTGGAGCGGTCCTTGTGCGTGTGCGCGCCCGCAGTGCCTCTAGACCGCTGCCTTTCCAGCTCCCCTGTGCCCCAGGACCACACGAGTCTAGATCTCCAGGGTTTCGCCCGAAACCGGGGCCCAGTGGACTCAGAAGTGGCACAGTTGGGAGGGTCTGTCTCCCGCCCAGTCGCAAAAGCCAGCAGCACAGTCAGCAATCTGTCCTCTGCGTGGTGCCGTGTGTGCTCGCGACCGCGACCAGACCTCCTATCTTTTGCGACTCCCCTAAATTTCCGTGCACTTCTCCCTTTTCACAGTCCAAACTCCCCCCATATGAGTTTCAGCTGGGTCTGGGGTTTAGTGTCTTAGGATAAGGGGTTCAATGCTGTTGGCAGTCTCTGTTTCCCTCCCTCCAGAGAAAGCCAGCCAGGTACTCGGGCATCCGCTCTCTCAGCGCGCGTCTCCATACCTCAGCTTTTTGTAGCTCCTCTGGGTCTCTGTGAGCCCCTCTCTTTCCTTCTAGTTGTAGAACTTATACTCGGCCAGCTTTCCTGTGGTTCTGGATGATGTCTGTTCTGTCTTTTAGTTGTAGTTTTGAAATTGTTGTGCAAGGCAGCAGTGTAGGTGTTTACCTATGCCGCCATCTTGGCTGTCTCCTCTTTATTATTTTTTAAGGAAGGCCTATATTGCTGTGAATTTCCCTCCTAGGACTGCTTTCACTATCCTATAGATTTTAGGCTGTCATGTTCTCATTCTATTTGTCTCAAGGTATCTTTTGATTTCTCCCTTGATCTCATTGTTAACCCATTCACTTTTTAGTAACAGGTTATTTATCCTCATATGTTTGGGTGTTTTCAGCATTAATTTGGTAAATGATTTCTAGCTTGATACCCTTGTGGTTGGAGAAAATTATTTTTGAGAGAGGGATGGTAGAGGGACAAAGAGATATAAATATTGATGAGAAAGAAACATCAATCCTTTGACTCCTGCATGTTCCCTACTGGGGATTGGGCCCACAACCTGGGCATGTGACCTGACCAGGAATCACACCAGTGATCTCTTATTTCCTGTGTGAACACTATCTCCTATCTCCTCTCTATTTCCTCCTTCTGGTACACATATATTGTGGATGTTGCTATACTTTATGTTGTCACAGAAGACTTCGAAACTAGCCTTATTTAAAAAATATTTTCTCCTGCATTAATTGTCTGTTACCTGCTATCTTGTCTTCTAAATCAAAGATTCTATTTTTAACTAGTTGGCATGGCTCAGTGGTTGAGTGTCAAACTATGTACGAGGAGGTCACGATTCAATCTAGGTCAGAGTATATGCCAGGGTTGCAGGCTCTGAACATGTTTTAAACAAAAATGAGAAGAGTTTCATAATGATACAGAAAATAAAAAAGTAAGCACCCCAGTAATTACGTCTGAAGTGAAATAAGACCAAGACTTTGCTATGTATATGACAAAAAATATGAACCCAAATACCACGGATTGAAAATTAGGCATGTGGAGCGTGCAGGAGGCAGCTGTTCAATGATTCTCTCTCATCACTGATGGTTGTTTTTTGTGTGTGTGTTTTTAATATTTTTATTGATTTCAGAGAGAAACAGAAGGAGAGAGAGACAGAAACATCCATAATGAGAGAGAATCATTGGTTGGATGCCTCCTGAACATCCCCTACTGAGCATCAAACCCACAACCCAGGCACGTGACTCCAATCAGAATCAAATCCAGGATCCTTTATTCCACAGGTCGATGCTATATCGACAGAGCCAAACTGGCTAAGGCTCATCATTGATGTTTTTATCTTTCTCTTCCTATCCCTTTCTCTCTGAAATCAATAAAATGTATTTTTTAAAAAAGATTCTATTTTCTGCTTCATCTAATCTGCTACTGATTCCTTCTATTGTAATTTTCATTTCAGATGTCATATACTTTTTTTCTGAGTGGTTATTTTATATGATTTCTTTATCCTTTTATGTACTTGCTATATAAAACTTTGTTGAAGTTCCCATTACATTCTTTGATCATTTTTGTAACCATGTTCTTGAACTGTGTATCTCGTGCATATATATCTTTCCTCCATTTAATTTAGTTTTTTTTTTTTCTGGGGATATCTCTGTTTGTTTCTTCACTTGGGGCATGTTTCTTTTTATCCCCATTTTAGCTGCCTCTTTGTATTTGTTTCTGTGTGTTGGGTAGATCTGCTTTGCTCCCCATCCTTGTATAATGGCCTTATGTATTAGGTGTCTTGTGAGGCTCATTGGCACATTCTTTCTGATCACCTGAGCTAGGTGCTCCTGGAATGTAAGTTGTGTGTGTTATTGTGTTATGTGAGCCTTCCTTTGGCAGAGTTTTCATTGCTGTTAGCCTGTTCTTAAAATTAGTCATCGGACCTACAACTCAGTCACATGATCTGAAAAGTCATCTTGATTTGTGCCTTGATTTGTGGTTTTGTTTGCAATGAAACAAAACCTATGATTCAATTAAAAGGCCATGATATGTCTGCTGTTAAAAATACTTATAAGGAAACAAAGCCAAATCAAGACTTGTTCCAAAAGCCATTATATGCAGATCATTGCAGTGCTAATTATTATAAAAGCATGAACTTAAAAGATGAGAGTTCCTCTGCATTGCACAATGACAGAACACCTGGATTATCTATAGTAATAAAAGTGTAATACACTAATTGTGCTGGATAGCCAAACAGCCTTCTGAGTGTCATTCTGGATGTGCTTCCAGGAGAAGCCATAATGGTGGTGGCCAAGGCAGAGGCTGTTAGGGGTGATCAGGCAGGCAGGTGAGCAGTTAGGGTTGATCAGGCAGGCAAGCAGAGTTGTTAGGGGCAATCAGGCAGACAGGTGAGTGTTAGGGGCAATGAAGCTGGTAGGCAGAGTAGTTAGACAGGCAGACTTGTGGTTTGGGATGATCAGGCAGGCAGACAAGCAGTTAGGGGCCATGAGGAAGGCTGGCAGAGTGGTTAGGGGTGATCAGGCAGGCAGAGAGAGGAGTTAGGGGGAGATGAGGCAGGCAGGCAGAGGGGTTAGAGGCAATTAGGCAGTCAGGCAGGCAAGTGGTTAGGAGCTAACAGTCCCGGATTGCAAGAGGTTCAGGCCGGGCTGAGGGACCCTCACCTCCTGTGCACAATTTCATGCACTGGGCCTCTAGTATGTAAATGAAAAAATGACAGCAAGATATACAAAGGCTTAGGAATGACATAGACATGGTAAAAGTAGAGAGCCTGGCTTGGAAAAAAGAGAAGGTTCAACTTCAAAAAGAGGTAGAATTTCACTTGCTTTTGTTCTTTGTTTTTAATCTTTACCAATTCTCTAATGTATTTTCATTTTCTACTTATGAAAAAAGTTTGTGTGTAAAATGAGTTTGTCTAAATATGTAATTTTATATTTAAGTAGATTCCGCCAACTAAATAATAGTATAGAAAAACATTCTCAAATTTGTTTTTTAATTATGTCTCTCTGTCAGTCTTCTCTATGAATTGGAAAACTAATTTAGCTATGTACATGTGACCTGAACCAGTGAAAGTATAAAGGAAATTGTTTAAAAAAATGTAATAAGTGCTAGGGTTTTGTTTTATTTTAAGTCCACTGGCTTAAATATAAATTATATTCCATAGCATGTCTGATGTGACTCATGGTTAGGCATTAACTCGTGAACCAAGAGATTCCTATTTGGATTCAAGGTCAGGGCACATGCCTGTGTTATAGCTGAATTTGCAGTAGTGGGTGTACAGGAGGCAGCCAATCAATGTTTATCTCTTGTCAATGTTTCTCTCTATCTCTCTCTCTTCCTCTCTCTTTAAAATTAATTAAAAAAACCACCCATAAATTACATCCCAGAAATAACAAAAGGGGAGGAAGCTATGACTGAGAGAAGGGATCTAAACAAATAGCCCCAGCTAAACTCGTCTACCAGTATGTGCACTTTTCTATGGTTTACTTCAAACCTTGGAACTTCAAATTCCAGTATGATCATGTCAAGATATTTTTATTTTATTTTACTTTTTAGTTATAGTTTATATTCAATATTATTTTGTATTAATTTCACATGTACAGCATAGCAGTTAATCATAATACTTTATAACACAGTCCCTACATTTTAGGGAAGAACCGACCTACATTTTACCTACTCATTGGAATATTATTGAGATATTTTAATAACAAACGTATATATTTTCATGCATATTTTTTACCACTACTCCCAGATGTGTGTTTTGAGTCAAACTTTACATTATGTTGTTTCATAAAGTATGATATTGCCATAAAAAAATGAAACCATACAATTTGTGACAGCATGGATGGATCTAGAAGGTATTATAATAAGTAAAATAAGTCAGACAGAGAAGGATAAGTTCCATCTGATTTCACTCACTACTATATGTGGAATGTAAAGAGTAAAATAAATGAGCTAAGAAATTTAAAACAGACTCATATATAACATAGATCTGACTGATGGATGCCAGAGGTAAGGAGGTCAGTAGACTGGGTCAGAAGTAAAGAGATTAACAAGTACAAATTGGTAGTTTCCATCACAGGGATGGAAAGTACAGGCTAGAGTATACAGTCAATCATATTATAATAAGTATGAAGGTGTCAGATGAGTATTGAAATATCAGGGGGATCAGTTTGTAAAGTATCTGACTGTCTAACCATTTTGCTGCACAACTAAAACTGATACAAATAATGTGGAATGTGAACTGTCATAGAAAGATTAAAAAATATAAAAAACATAGAATACCTTCCAAAAATAAAAGCATAGCAATTATCATTTTTAAAATTTTTATTTTTTTATTGATTAAGATATTATATATATGTCCTTATTTCTGCATTAATCTCCTCCCCATCACCACCACTCATGTCTTCATCCCCCTGGTGTCTATGTCCATTGGTTATGCTTATATGCATGCATATGAGTCCTTTGGTTGGTCTTTCTCCCTTATCCCTCCCCTCCCCTACTTTCTCTCTGAGGTTTGAGCATCTGATCAATGCTTCTCTGTCTCTGTTTTTGTTTATCAGTTTATGTTGTTCATTATAATCCACAAATGAGTGAGATTATGGGATACTTATCTTTTTCTGTCTGACTCATTTCACTTAGCATATTGCTCTCCAGTTCAATCCATGCTGTTGCAAATGGTAAGATTTCCTTCCTTTTTACATGAGTATAGTATTTCATTGTGTGTTAGTATATGTACCACAATGTATTAATCTACTCATCTGCAGATGGGCACTTTGGCTGTTTCCAAATCTTAGCTATTGTAATTTATGCTGCTATGGACATAGAGGTGCATATATCCTTTGTGATTGGTGTTTCTAGTTTCTTGGGATTCCTAGAAGAGGGATCATTGGGTCCAATGGGAGTTCCATTTTTAGTTTTTTAAGGAAACTCCATACTGTTCTCCACACTGGCTGCACTAGGCTGCATTCCCACCAGTAGTTCATGAGGGTTCCTTTTTCTCTGCATCCTCGCCATCACTTGTCGTTTGTTGATTTGTTGATGATAGCCATTCTGACAGGGGTGAGATGGTTGTTTTGATCTCTCAGATGATTAGTGAGTTTGAGCATGTTTTCATATGTCTCTTGGCCTTACTTCTGTCTTCTTTTAAAAAGTATCTATTTAGATCTGTTGCCCATTTTTTGATTGGATGGTTTATTTTCCTTTTGTTAAGTTATATGAATTCCCTGTAAATGTTGGAGATTAAACCCTTATCAGAGAAAACATTGGCAAATAATGTTCTCCCATGCACTGGGCTTTCTTGTTGGTTTGTTGATGTTTCTTTTGCTGTGCAGAAGCTTTTTATTTTGATATAGTCCCATTTTGTTTATTTTGATATAGTGCCATTTTGTTGTATCAGTGAAGATATTGCTTCATTATATGTCTGAGATTTTGCTGCCGTGGATTCCTCTAGTCTTTTTATGGCTTCCCATCTTACGTTTAAGTCATTTATTCACTTAGAGTTTATTTCTGTGCATGGTGTAAGTTAGTGGTCTAGTTTCATATTTTTGCATATACTTTCCAATTTTCCCAACACCATTTACTGAAGAGACTCTTTCGACTCCATTGTATGTTCAGGCCTCCTTTGTCAAATATTAATTGAGCATAGTGGTTTGGGTTGATATCTAGATTCTCTATTCTATTCTATGGTTCTATATGTCTATTCTTGTGCCAGTACCAGGTGTTTTGAGAACAGTGGCTTTGTAATACAGCTTGAAATCTGGTGTTGAGATCTCGCCTACTTAATTCTTCTTTCTCAGGATTGCTGAGGATATTCAGGATCTCGTTTTATTCCAGAAAAATGTTTGGAAAGTTCTTTCTAGGTCTGTGAAATATGTCATTGGTATTTTAATGTGGATTGCATTGAATCTATAGATTCCTTTGGGTAGTATGGACATTTTAATGATGTTGATTCTCCCAATCCATGAGCATGGTATGCTCTTCCATCTGTTTATGTCTTCCTCTAACTCTTTTTTCAGTGTCCTATAGTTTTCTGCTTATAGATCTTTTACCTCCTTAGTTAAGTTTATTCCTAGGTATCTTAATTGTTTTGGTTTGATGGTAAATGGGATTGGTTTTTCAGTCTCTCTTTCTGTAATTTCACTATTAGTGCATAGAAATGCCATAGATTTCTGGGCATTAATTTTGTATCCTGCTACATTGCTTAACTCATTTATTAAGTCTATTAGTTTTTAGATGGACTCTTTCGGGTTTTTTATGTATCATGTCATCTGCAAATAAGGACAGATTTACTTCTTCTTTTCCAATTTGGATGCCTTTTGTTTCTTCTTCTTGTCTAATTGCAATGGCTAATACTTCCAGTACTATGTTGAACAGGAGTGGTGAGAGTGGGCATCTCTGTCTTGTTCCTGTTCTTAGGGGAAATGGTTTTAGTTGAGTATGATGTTAGCTGTGGGTTTATCTTATATAGTTTTTATTATATTGAAGTATAATCCTTCTATTACCACCTTGCTGGGAGTTTTTATCAAGAAAGGGTATTGGATTTTGTCAAATGTTTTTTCTGCATCAATTGATATGATTATGTGACTTTTAGCTCTCAATTTGTTTATGTGATGTATCACATTTATTGATTTGTGGATAATGTACCATCCTTACATTCCTGGGATAAATCCTACTTGGTTATAATGTATGATCTTTCTGATGTACTGCTGAATTCGATTTGCTAGAATTTTGTTGAGGATTTTGGCATCTATGATCATGAGGGATATTGGCCTATAATTCTTTTTATTTGTGTTGTCTTTATATGGTTTTGATATTAGAGTAATGCTGGCTTCATAGAAGGCATTTGGAAATGTTCCTCCTTCTTGAATTTTTTGGAATAGTCTGAGAAGGATAGGTTTTAATTTTTTCTTGAATGTTTGGTAAAATTCCCCTGTGAAACTGTCTGGCTTTTGTTTGCTGGAAGCTTTTTTGATGACTGCTTCAATTTCTTCCATAGTTATTGGCCTATTGAGCTGTTTAGATTCTTCCTGACTGAGTTTTGGAAGATTATATTTTTCTAGGAATATGTCCATTTCCCTCAGGTTGTCCAGTTTGTTGGAATAGAGTTGTCCATAGTATTTTTTAACAATCCTTTGTATATCTGGGGTCTTTTGTTATTTCACCTTTTTCATTTCTGATTTTGTTTATTTGGATCCTCACTTTTTGATTTTGATGAGCCTGGCTAGAGGTTCATCAATCCTATTTATCCTTTCAAAGAACCAGCTCTTGGTTTTGTTGATCTTCTGTATTGTTTTCTTTTTTTGTTTGTTTGTTTCAATGTTGTTTATCTACGCTCTGATCTTTATTATTTCCTTTGTTCTGTTTACACTGGGCTTTTCTTGTTGCTCTCTTTCAAGCTCTTTGAGTTGTAGGATTAGGTCATTTATTACTATTCTTGTTTTTTGCAATAGGCTTGTAGAGGTATGAACTTCCCTATCAAGACTGCTTTCACTGTGTCGCATAGATTTTGGATTGTTGTGTTTTCATTGTCATTTGTTGCCATGATGGTTTTTAATTCTTCCTTGATCTCTCTGGTAACCAAGTCATTGTTTAATAGCATGCTGTTTTATTTTTTTTAATGTTTTTATTGTAGTTGATTTCCAGTTTTATGCCACTGTGATCTGAGAAGATGCTTGATATGATTTCTATCTTCTTGAATTTGAAGAGACTTTTCCTATGATTCAACATATGGTCTATCTTTGAAAATGACCCATGTGAATTTGAGATGAATGTATATTCTGTGGCTTTGTGGTGAAATATTCTGAAGATGTCAATTAATTCTATCTGGTCTAGTGAGTCATTTAGGATGGATGTTTCTTTGCTGATTTTTTTGTTTAGAGGATTTGCTCAATGGTGATAGTGAGTTATTAAAATCTCCTACTATAATTGTATTGCTGTCAATCTCTCCCTTGATATCCTCCAGGAGGTTTTTTTTTTCTTTTTGGGTGCTTCTGTATTGTGTGCATATATGATTACCAGAATTATTTCTTCTTATTGGATTGTTCCCTTCAGTATTATGAAGTGGCCTTCCTTATCTTTTGTTCTGTCCTTCACTTTGAGATCTAATTTGTCAGATATAAGTATTGCAACCCCTGCTTTTTGTTTTTTCATTTCCATTTGTCTGAAAAACCATCTTCCATCCTTTCACCCTCAGTCTGTGTGTGTCTTTTTTTCTGAGGTGGGTTTCTTCTAGACAGCAGATATATGGGTCATGTTTTCTTATCCAATCTGTTATCCTATGTCTTTTGATGGGAGCATTTAAACCATTTACATTTAAAGTTATTATTGATAGGTACTTATTTGTTGCCATTTTTATTCTTTACCACTGTGTTCCTTCTTCACTTTCTATTTTTTTTTTTTTTACAGCAGACCCTTTAACATTTCTTGCATTGCTGATTTGGTGGTAATAAATTCCCTTAGTCCTTTTTTGTCTGTGAAGCTCCTGATTTCACTTCAGTTTGGATTGATTGCCTTGCTGGGTACAATATTCTTGGAGTCAGACCTTTCCTTTGCATGACTTTGTGTATTTCATTCCATTTCCTTCTGGCCTGATGAGTTTCTGTTGAGAAATCAGTAGCTAGTCTGATGGTGTTTCCTTTGTAGGTAACTTTCTGTCTCTCTCTGGTCACTTTTAAGATTCTTACTTTGTTGTTGGTGTTTGCCAATTAAATTATAATGTGCCTTGGCATCAGTCTTTTGGGGTTCATTTTTCTTGGGATTCTGTGAGCTTCTTGGATTTCTGTGGGGTTTTTCTTCAGATCAGCAAAGTTTTCTGTCATTACTTCTTCAAACAGGGTTTCTATGTCTTGTTCAGTTTCCTCTCCTTCTGGTACTCCTGTTATGAGGATGTTGTTTTGTTTCATGTTGTTCCAAAGTTCCCTTAGGCTCTCCTCCTGCTTTTTAGGTTTTTTTTCCTAGAACCTGCTCTACTTGGGTATTTTTTCCTATCTTTTCTTCTAGCTCACTAATACGGTCCTCTGCTTCTTCTAACTTACTGTTGATGCTTTCTATTGAATTCATTACAGCATTGATGTCATTTTTCATTTCTTCTTGCTTCTTTATTTCCTCTTGGTTCTTACTCATATTGTCAAATTTGTCTTCCAATGTTTCAGCTGCTTTATGACCATTTCTCTGAATTCTTTCTCTGACAGGTTGCTTGCTTCCATTTCATTAACTTCTTTTTCTGATGATGCCTGCTTTTCTTTCATATTCAGGCTATTTCTTTATGTCCTCATGGTCTCTCTTCTCCAGGTGTCTGGTTATGTAGTTTTTTTACTTTAATTTAAAGGCACAAATACAACATAACGAGGTACAAGGCACTGAACAGAAATGTGTTTACAATATTAATAACTTCAAATAAATGTGACTACCAGAAAAAGGCAAATTAGATAGGAGAGAAAAAAGAAGAGAGAGAGAGAAAAAGAAAGGAGTGCAAAAATGAAATTGGGAAAGGGACAAAAAAGTAAAAGATAAAAGAAAGAGAATAAGAAAGAAGAAGGGAAAAAACTATATCTATGGGGAGAAAACTCCAATAGAACAGCCACTAATCCCAATAAATGTCAGCAACCAGTGCCTGGAGATGAATACAAACTACAAACAACAATAAATATCAAATGAGGCAAGGGAAAACAGAATCAACAAACAAACAAAAACAAAACAAATAACAACCAAGAATAAGCAAAACAATCTCACAAACAAGCATAAAAAACTGATCTAGTAAACATTCAAGCAAACAACAACAAAAGGACAGAGGGAAAAACAATTTTTTGGATAGTGAAGACAAAGAAGAGAGAGATGTGTATGGACTTGGGGCAAAGTATTGGGAATTAGATATATAGGTAGTGTAAAATTTTAACAAGGGGTCAAAAGAAAGAATAGGAAAAATATAAAGCAGTAAAAAGGTAAGAGAAACAGAACAACAAAAGGAGAAAAGTTAGGAAGACAGGGATGGTATAAAGGTAGAATTGAGATAGAGTAAAATGATGCTGAAGGAAAGATGAAAATAGAATGTAGGACACTAATCCCAAAGTAAAATAAAGAGAAAATAAAATGACACTTATAATAAAAAGGTAAATAGTAGTAGTAATAATACTGATTGAAATTAAAAATATAATAATTAAAAGGATAAAATCAAGTGAGGAAAAAAAGAAAACAATTTCTTAAGTAAAGTTGAAAAAATAATAGTATTCAGTAATGAAGGTCATTCACTTCCTTTACTGTTCTGTTTGGCCTGCCTGTTTCCCAGTCAGGACAGTAATGCAGTTCCCTGCATTCCATTGCTTCTCAGTGTTGTAACCCAGTCCTGATTTTTAAGCAGGCAGTGTGTCTTAATTTCTTGTATTCCTTTATTTGTGATTACACAAGAGTCAATTTGTGATTCAACCCCTGGGCCACAGTGTTTCTGGATTGATCTCTGAGTCTATAGGTCTTCTCTATCCTATGCTTAGATCTTGCTTTCCTTGTGCCATTCAATATTGGTTTGTGGAAGTGGGTTACCCCAGAGCTGGTTATTCCCTGCTCTGAGGCTCAGGTTCCAGAAAGACAACTTTCCCCTGTAGTCTCTTATGGTGTCTCTAATTGAGTGATCCTATGTATTGGACTTAGTAATCAAAAGCAAGAATTTAAAGGGGATAAAGCATAAGTGTGTGAACTCTGGGGCTTAGTTCAAGTCTGTGCAGTCTCCCCCCCCCCCTTTATGTCTAAGCAGCTGGCACACTTTTAAAAATTTAGGCTGTCCTTTTGCATCAGATCAAAATAGGTTGCTTTTTAGAGATCCCTTCTATTAGCAGCTCTGAAGACCCCCTTTCACATTCACCAATCATGCCTTTCTCAACAGCCACAGGTTTTTCCAGGCACAGACTTCCCCCAGTCATCCAGCTCCCATAGTGTGTGTGTTTCTCTCTCCTGCTGGGACCAGAGATATCACCTTATCCCAGGCAAAATCTGACTTTTTCTTTGTGGAATGTAGTGCTCCTCTGAATCCATGTGTTTGCGCCAATTGGGAAATGGTGTTCTGGGTTCACAGCTGTTCGGTGGATGCTGTAGTTGTAGATTTTCAGGCTTCTGATAACATCCATTTTCCCCTTCAAGATGGTGTATTCTCTGTGGCTCTGAAAGGGAACTCAGCAGCAGTGGGGGCTGTCTGGTCAAAGAAACCCCTTCCAACAGTCCCCCACCTTCTCTTGGAGTATAACTATCTCTCAACTCACCAACAAACACTCCCCGTGCGACCCTCAGCTGTTTTTTCTGTCTGCTCAGGGACAAGGCTCAGGACACATCTGTCTATTTCGCTGCCATTCCTCCGCCCCCCCCCCCCCCCGGGTGCCTTTTATTTCTTCTTCTTCTCTGATGACTATGGATAGCACTTCCAGTACTATGTTGAACAGGAGTGTTGAAAGCAGGTATCCCTGTCTTGCTCCTGTTCTTAGGGGAAATGTTTTAGTTTTTGCCCAAAATTGAGTATGATGTTGGCTGTAGGTTTGCCATAAAAAGCTTTTATTATGTTGTGGTATAATCCCTCTATTCCCACTTTGAGCAATTATCATTTTGACATGTATGTTATTATTATACTAGAGGGCCAGTGCCCAAATTCGTGCATGAATGTGGTCCTACAGCTTGGCCTGCAGGATCACCCTGAAACTGGCTCACCAACATCCCCTGAGGTGTCTGGATATTTTAAGGGCACAGACCAGACTGAAGGACTCCACCAGTGCATTATCAGGGCCAGGAAGGGACATGGGAGGTTGGCCAACAGGGGAAGGGCTGTGGGAGGTTGGCTGGCTGGGTGAAGGGACCATGTGAGGTTGGCTGGCCATGGGAGGTTGGCTGTGGGAGTGCACTGACCACCAGGGTGCTGCTCCTGCCTTGAGAGTCTGCCCCCTGGTGGTCAGTGTGCATCATAGTGACCAATTGACTGGTTATTCTGTCATTTGGTCATTTGGTCACTTAGGCTTTGGTATATATAGATAGGTCACATAAATTATTTGCAATAAACTCAATATTTGTCTCTAAAGGAGAATACTGAGTTTGAAAAAGATTGAGATATTATGCTCCTTATAAGGAAAAGTGAATGAGCCTTCTTATTATACAAAAGGCATTAAATTACTTTTCAAAAGTTATACTTAATTTACCTGAATAATTTGATAATATTTTATGTTTGTTTATCTGATTCAGCATTTTAGAATTATATTCTTTCTTTTGGTGACATAAAATTGCTAGGTAATACAACTTTAAGAACTTTGGACAGGTCATTAAACCTTGGTTTTATTTCTATTATCAGTAAATATAGGGCTAAAATAAGTAGATGACTACTTGTATATCCTCTAGCTATAAGATTTTATAGTGATTATGTGTGACATCAGGGAAGCATTATTTATTTTCCAGAATTGTACATTAACTAATCATTTATTGGTTTCACTCTGCTCAAGTGTTGTGGTAAACTTTTGTTCATATGTTTTATGAGTACCACTTTTTTTATACCCTGACAGATCTTAAAGAAAAATTAATTTTAATAGGCAATGGGGGAAGGAATAGCTTTGCACAGAAAGAGGAAATCTTCCTACTTGTTACTGATGCACTATATTATGTCCTAACTGGTGGGTAATGTAAGACCCAGGTGAGAAAGACAAAAGGGGAAAATTTTGCAAGTTTTTTTCTTTTTATTTCTTTTTAAAATGTATTTTACTGATTTTTTTATAGAGAGGAACGGAGAGGGTAGAGGGCTAGAAACATTGATGAGAGAGAAACATCAATCAGCTGCCTCCTGTACATGCCCCACTGGGCATGTACTCACAACCAAGGTACATGCCCTTGAGTGGAATCAAACCTGGGACCACTCAGTTCACAGTCCAACGCTCTATCCACTGAGCCAAACTGATCAGGGCTGTGTTTTTATTTCTTTGTCTCTGTTAGATAAATATATAGGTCACATAAATTTATTTGCAATAAACTCAATATTTGTCTCTAAAGAAGAAAATTGAGTTTTTTTGTTTAATTTAAGTATTACATATATCTCCCTTTCCCCCCATTGACTTCTACTGGGCCACTCCCAAGCCTCCCAGCACATGCCCTCAACCCCTTACTGTCTGTGTCTATGGGTTATGCTTATATGCATACATGTAAGTCCTTTGGTTGTTCTCTTACTCTCCCCCAGCCTCCCTTGACTTCCCTCTGAGGTTGGACAGTCTGTTTAGTGTTTCTTTGTCTCTGGATCTATTTTGTCCATTAGTTTATGTTGTTCATTATATTCCACAAATGAGTGAGATCATGAGATATTTATCTTTCTCTGACTAGCTTATTTTGTTTAGCATAATGCTCTCCAAGTCCATCTATGCTATTGCAAATGGTAAAAGTTCATTCTTTTTTATAGCAGCACTAGAGGCCTGGTGCATGAATTCATGCACAAGTGGGGTCCTTCGGTTTAGCCGGCAGATCAGAGCCATCTCACCCCATCCCAGTTGGGACAATTGGGGCTGGCTAAGGGGGAGGGACTGTGGAGGTTGGCCAGCCAGTGATGGGAGTCACTGGTGGTGGTCACAGGAGGTTGGCCAGCTGAGGTTGAAAGGGACCATGGGAGGTTGGCTGTGGGGGCGTACTGACCACCAGGGGGAAGCTCCTGCATTGAGTGTCAACCCCTGGTGGTCAGTGCACATAATAGCGACCAATGGTTTTGTCGTTTAGGCTTTTATAGATATATTAGAGACCCGGTACACAAAATTCATGCATGGTGGTGGGGTCCCTCAGCCTGGCATGTACCCTCTCCAACCCAGGACCCCTCAGTGAATGTCCAACTGCCTCTCACAATTCAGGACAGCTGGATTCTAACTGCCCACCTGCCTGCCTGCCTGATTGCTCCTAACTGCTCTCCTACTGGCCTGATCACCCCGAACTGCTCCCTGCTGGCCTGATCACCCCTAACCTCCTCTGCCTCACCCATATCTGGGACCCAGGATTTCTTCCTCTGGCTGGTGGCAGGCACCTGGGTCTTGGGCTTCCCTTTCTCTGGCCAACCACAGCCACCTAGGACCAAGGCCATCTTCACCCAGGATGGCCTCAGCCACAGTGGACCATGGGCAGGCAGCTTTGCCATGGCCACAGCCACCGGCGCTGGCACCTGGGACTGTGGGCAGGCAGCTTGTCTCTCTCCCAGGCCACAGCCTAGTTTGTCCCAATTCCTCCAGGAGCTCACCTGTGCCTGGCTTGTCCCCATTCCTCTCTCCCAAGTGTTGAGTGTACGAGCCATTATGGCATGACGACATCAGGAAACAATGAACATTTCCATATTAGCTCTTTATTATATAGGATTGCCAGTGTGCTTCATATGTACCGGCCAGTCAGTTAAACAGATGGTTGGTCTTAGGCTCTTATCTACCTATATCTATCTATCTATCTATCTATCTATCTATCTATCTATCTATATCTACATAGTACTAGAGGCCCAACGCAAGAAATTCATGCAAGGGGCTTGGCCCTCGCAGCCCTGGCTGTCTCAGCTGGCATTCGTAGCTCCATCTTCATCCGGGAGATCATCCAGATCATCATTCTGCTGTTTGGTCTAATTAGCATATTAGCTCTTTATTATATAGGATTCCATTGTGTAGATGTACCACAGCCTTTTAATCCACTCACTGCTGCTGGGCACTTAGGCTGTTTCCCTATCTTAACTATTGTAAATTGTGCTGCTATGAACATAGGGATGCATATATCCTTTCTTTTTTTTTCACCTGAGGATACTTTTCCATTGATTTTTCACGAGAGTGGAAGAGAGAGGAAAAGAAAGAGAGAAACATCAATGTGAGAGAAACACATTGATTGGTTGCCTCCTGCACAAGCCCTGACTAGGGCTGGGGCTGGGGAGGAGCCTGCAATTGAGGTATGTGTCCTTGACTAGAATCAAACCTGGGACTCTTTGGTCCAAAGGCTGACGCTCTATCCACTGAGCTAAACCAGCTAGGGCCATATATCCTTTCTGATTGGTGTTTGATTTCTTGGGATATATTCCAAGAAATGGAATTATTGAGTCAAATGGCAGTTCCATTTTTAACTTTTTGAGGAAACTTCATACTGTTTTCCATAGTGGCTGCACCAGTCTGCATTCCCACCAGCAGTGCAAGAGGATTTCTTTTTCTCCATATCTCACCAGTACTTGTCATTTGTTGATTTGTTGATGGTAACCATTCTGACAGGTGTGAGATGGTACCGCATTGTTATTTTGATTTGCATCTCCCGGATGATTAGCAACTTTACACATATTTCATGTCTGTTGGCCTTCTGTAGGTCCACTTTTGAAAAGTATCTAATTAGGTCCTTTGCCCAGTTTTTTATTGGATTGTTTATTTTCTTTTTGTTAAATTGTATGAGTTCCCTATAAATTTTGAAAATTAAACCCTTAATAGAGATAACATTGGCTAATCTGTTCTCCCATGCAGTGGGCTCTCATATTATTTTATTAATGGTTTCTTCTGCTGTGCAGAAGCTTTTTATTTTGATATAGTCCAATTTATTTATTTTCTCCTTAGTTTCCATTGTTCTAAGAGTTGTGTTGGTAAAGATATTGCTATGACATATGCCTGATAGTTTGTTGCCTATGGATTCCTCTAAGATTTTTATGATTTCCCATCATATGTTATATAATGAATAAGTCATTTATCCATTTTGAGTTTATTTTTGTGTATGTTATAATTTGGTGGTTTAGCATGTATATCTGTCCAGATTTCCCAACACCATTTATTGAAGAAGCTGCCTTTACTGCATTGCCTCCTTTGTCAAATATTAATTGAGCATAATGGCTTGTGTTGATTCTGGGTTCTCTGTTCTGTTCCATTGATCTATATGTCTGTTCTTGTGCAGTACCAGGCAGTTTTGTAATACAGTGGATTTGTAATACAGCTTGATATGTTATTGTGATCCCTCCAGCTTTGTGCTTCTTTCTCAGGATTGCTGCGGCTACTTGGGATGAGAAAACTGAGTTTTGAGGTGCATTTTGAGATGATGTGATACAAATAGGAGCACAAAATTAAGAAAGCCCTTTGAGAAATCTTGAAAATTTTTGCTTCTTTATTGAAAATGAACTGATAAAATTAATGAAAACACAGTCTTTTTAATGAATAACAGCAATATTCCTAATATCAAACTTTCATCAAAGGCTGAAGAAAAAGTGGAGCAGAAAAGTAGTAAAAGGGAAGCGTCAGGAAATGTGTATGCTGGTGTTGATGACAGTGACAGCATTGGACTGAGTCAGCAAAGCAACAGTGAGCACACTGATAACCAGCAGCCAAGTGATAAAATTAATGAAAACACAGTCATTTTTGTGAATAAGGTAAAAACAAAGCCAAATAATAAAATGAATGAAAACAGTCTTTTTAATGAGTGAGATAACAACAAAATTCCTAATATCAATCTGTCATCAAAGGTTGAAGAAAAAAAGGAACAGAAAAGCAGTGAAAGGGAAGTGTCAGGAAACATGGATGATGGTGCTGACGACAGTGACAGTGGTGGATGGAGTCAGCAGAGCAGCAGTGAACACACCAATAAGCAGCAGGTTTCTATTATGAAGAATGAAGATTCTTACAGGTAAGCCTACAGCAGTATTTAACAGTGGTGATTATTCTTTTCCTATAAAGCAAATTCCAATTTGAGCTAACATTCCTGATTAACTAATTTTATATTTTTACTAGAGAGAGTGAACCTTGTTTGGTAATTAGAAAAATGCAAACCAACAAATAATGAGATATCATTTTTGAGCTAATAATGATAACTATTTTATTTTAAAAAAAACAACCCAGAATTGGTACATGGGAGGAAAAGGCATTCTCATGCACTCTTAGTAGATGAAATTGGCACATCTTTTTTGAAGAGCAATCGAGCTTGTTTTAAAATTTCAATTAAGTGATTCTTTTAACCCAATAGCTTCACTTCCAGAGCTACAATTCTAAGGATATTAATTATATCTTATTATGTATATAAAACATACAGTAGGTCATTATATGTATTATATATATAACATGACATAGATGTTAAAATATATAACATACATGTATGCTTTAAGGATATTTATAGAAATGTTACAAATATATACATGTATGCTAAGGATACTTATTGCATAACAAAAATTGGAGGTAGTGTAAATACCTACCTATAAGGAAATACATTATTATACCCATAAAATAATGTAGTATGCAGCTATTAGAAAAAATGAGGGTACTTCTGGTCTATAGTATATTGACTGTTTCACTTTGAAATGTATTTAAAGCATTGGGTTTAATGTCATGTCTTAAGCAAATTTTCTGAGAATCTTATACAGTAAAGAGGTAATGTGCAAATTGACCATCATGCCCTCAGAAGATGGGTGCTTATAATCAGGGGGATTAGTGAGGGATGACCAAACGACTGAACAAGCAGGCTGTGTGGTGCAACCAGGTCCATGGGGGTGGGTGGGGCCAGTTAGAGGTGAGCAGGCCAGCACAGGAGGGCAGTGGGGGGCGACCAGGCTAGCAGGGGGCAGGGGCAGTAAAGGGTGACCAGGCTGGCTGCAGAGGGGGCAGTTAGGAGCAACCTGGCCATCAGTGGAAGGCAGTTAGGGGCGATCAGCTGGCACACAGAGGCAGTGAGAAGCAATCAGGTCAGCAGGGGGCCAGTTAGGGGTGATAAGGCAAGCAGGTGGGTGAGGAGTTAGGAGCCAGTGGTCTAAGATTGTGATAGCAATATCCACCTGCTGGTTTAGGCCCAATCCCTGGGTATAAACGGAAGTCATATGCAACACTGTCACTCTACTTTGTTTCCATCTAAATTGCTAGCTACTAGTTTTTTTGTGTTTTGTTCCTAATACCTGAGTGCTCAAATATTGGACCCTCAAATTAATCTGAAAGCCCAGGGATTTCACAAGGCAATTTGTTCCACATCTTATCTATAAAGTAGAGGTCTGGTGCACAAAAATAGTGCACTCTGGTGGGGAGGAGTTACCTCAGCCCTGCCTGTGCCCATGGGGAGCAGGCCTAAGCCAGTGATCAGGGCTACTTCTGGCTGCTAGCCAGGGCCTGCTCTCCAGCTGTCAGCTGGGGCCTTTCTTTGTTCCACACAGCCCTCTGGTAGTGAGTGCACATCATAGTACATGATTGAACATCTAAGCCTATTATTAGCATATTATGCTTTGATTGGTTGGACAATTGACTAGTGTCTAGATAACTGGGCACTTACCATATTAGGCTTTTATTATATAGGATTAGATACTAGCTTAAAAGTCTACAAAAGTTACCAAGTAATATAATTTTCAAAGAAAATCATAACTAATTGGATTATCACCATTTTCTAACTAACTAACTAACTAACTAACTAAATATATATTTTAACCTACTTACCCATGTAATCTTTGTCTTTCTCTCCCGTATAAGCTAGATTTTGGTTTGAGAGGTGCAAAGCAGATTTTCTTGGATGACCTGCTGCTCTCTCATATTGCCAGCATTATTGGAATAAATGTTCATATATGATTAAACCCTGTCTGATGTATAGCATAATGATTATAGTCAACAATACTGTATTATATATAAACTAAGATATATAAACTAAGAGTTCACCAATAGGTAAACAAATATATATAATGATATGTGGGAATTTTATTTTTTCCAATTTCTAATTTTTTCCAGTTTTATTGAGATATAATTGACATTGTATATGTTGAAGGCATACAAATCTGTTCATTTTATACACTTTTATGTTAAATGATTACCACAGGATTTTTTGTTCACATTTTCATTATATCACATAGTTACCAATACTTTCTTTATGGTGAAAACCTTTAGATCTACTCCTTTACCAGCTTTCAAGTACATAATGCAATATTGTTTACTATAATTACTGGCAATATGAGAGCAGCAGGTCATCTAACAAAATCTGCTTTGCACCCCCCACACCAAAAGCCAGCTTATATAGGGTAGAAATACAAAGATTATATGGGTAACTAGGTTAAAAAAATAAGAATTGGTATGGTGCAAAAGCAATAAAAATGGATATTTCAGGCATGGGGAAGTAGGCCAAAGGAATAAAAATGGTTACAAATTACACCAATGCAGGCTGGTACTCCATTGTTTTACCAACAAGTTTGTTCATCTTTCCATGATAATAGGCAGTAAAAGAGGATGGACCACATTTCCAGGTTAACTCCCATGTCCAAGAGAGTTGGTTGGGGGTATCCCTCAGACAGATGAGAATATGCTGTCATTAATCAAAACAAAACAATCATGGTTAATAGAGCATGGTTAATATTTCCTATAACTACAATTAGTCTCTATTATTCTGTTTCTGTCCCTAGCAGTAGGATTTTCTTCTTTCTCATGCCTCAGAAAATGCCTCTGTATATGTGTGTGTACATAGACTTGCGTGTATACACACATATATTATATATATACATGCACATTTGCAAATATAACACATACATGCAAATGTATATATATATTTATATATATACAAGTACATATAACACATCCTGTTTATTTGTTTATCTATTGGTGGACACTTAGTTTATGTATCTTGCTCTTCTGAATAAGGTTGCCGTGAACATGGGAGAGCAGCTATATCTTTAAGGTGTTGGTAAAAAAAAATGTGGAATTGTTCTATAAATGTTTGTTATGTCCATTTGGTGTAATGTTTGGTTGAAGTTTAACATTTCCTTGTTCAAGATTTTGTGTCTAGGTGATCTATTCATTGCTGAAAGTGGGGTATTGATGCCCCCTACTATTATGGTATTGTTGTCTATTTCTACCTTTAGTTCTGTTAGTATTTGTTTAATATTTTAGGAGAACCAATGTTGAGTGCATACATATTTATAGTTGTTATATCTTCTTTATGAAGTAACCCCCTTATAAAATACCTTCCTTGTCTCTTGTTAGAGTTTTTGGCTTAAATTCTATTTTGTCTGATATAGGTATAATTACAACTATTCCCATTTGATTTCCACTTGCAAGGAATATCCTTTCAATCTCTTTGTACTGAGCATTTAAGTGTGTCTAAGAATGAATTGAGCCCTGGTCTGTGTGGCTTGGTTGGTAATAGGTCGATTCCTAGGCAAGTTTGATTTCTGATCTGGATATGCATGGGAGGCAGCCAATTAATACATTGGCATTGGCTGCCTCACCTTGATGTTTCTGTGTCTGTCTTTCTTTCCATTCCCTTCTTTCTAAAACAAATGAGAATATCCTTGGGTGAGGATTAAAAAGTTTTAAGAAAATGAATGAATTGAGTCTCTTGTAGGCAGCATATAGTTGGGTCTTAATATAATCCCAAACACATTCTATGTCTTTTTTTCTTTATTGAATTTATTAAGGTGACTCTGGTTGACAGATTTCAGGTGCAGCATTCTATAGCACATTCTCTGCCCACTGCATTGTGTGTTCACTACCCCAAGTCATCCTATGTCTTTTGATTGGAGAATTTAAGCCATTTACAAAGTAATTATTGACACGAATGACTGACAATACTATCTTGAGTGTTTTCTGGCTCTTTTGTAGTTCCATTGTTGCATTCTTCCTCTCTTATTGTCTTCCTTTGTGAATTGAAGATTTTCCATATTGTGGTTTGATTCCTGCTCTTCATCTTTTGTGAATCTGCTGGAGGTTTGGCTTTGTGGTTACAATGAGGTTTACACAATACATCATCCTATATAATAAAGAGCTAATATGCTAATTATACCAGACAGCAGAAGGACCGTTCAGATGACCTTCTGGACAAAGCTGGGACTTCCAGGGCCAAGCACCTTGCAAGAATTTCATGCTTTGGGCCTCTAGTATGAATATAACAGGCTATCTTATGTTGATCACAGCTTTGGTTATATTTAACTGCAGGTTTACCTTAAGAGAGGAAAAAGAGAGAAGACGAAAAGCTGATCTATTATGTGAAAAAAATAGGGTGCAGTTAAGAAAGAAAGAAGAGCACTCTATTAAAGAAGTTGAAAAGAGCCCAAAATTTGAAACCACCATTAGAACACAAGACATCACACTGGAGATTGTAAGAGACAATGAGGTAAATTTATCTTTGGTAAAAATCTCTTATTTCTAACAGTACTTCATCACCATGTATATCCTTTAATTTTAATGTATATTATTATGTTTAAAACAAATAACAATGTCAAATCATTTAAAATCTGAATTGTGACACCTATGACTAAAATTATTAATTTATTACTATCCTTGGTATCTAATGGATATTTTGTGTATGTTTTCTAAATGAATAAATAGAAAATAAATTGAGCTTATTCATTAACTTAAATGTTAATTTTAGCTCTTAAAAATGTTAACTTACTGGCTAAATTGCCGTGACACTGTGATGGAACTAGTCAAATGTTCATAAAGAAATTTTATTTCAGAATACTATATTTTTGCTCTATAACAAATGTGGCTATCACTTAAAATTTGATCTTTTCATGGAGAGGAAAAATCCTTGTGCTTAAACAGGCTACTTCATCTTCACAGTTTTTTAAAGCACTGCTCTAAAGTTTTGGTTATATTTTTTAATGGTATGAGACCAAAAACTAAATGAAATGTGCTGTCCCTAGGTTGTAGAAGAGCGAAATTTCACTCAGAGCCAACTTTCTCAAGAACAGAATGCCACAATAATACAAGATGAAATTCTGACCAAACACCTTTGCAAACCAAAGAAGATAGAAATTGCTCATAAAAACATGAATTCTGAGGTAGTTTATTTAGTTATTTTCAAATGTGTGTGAGTATGTGTGGGTGTGTATATATTTAAAAAACAATACTTTGGAAACTAGAGAGGATTTAGAAAGCATCTCTCTCTCTCTCTCTCTCTCTCTCTCTCTCTCTCTCTCTCTCTCTGTGTGTGTGTGTGTGTGTGTGTGTGTGTTTGTGTTTGTGTGTGTATCTCTGTGTGTTTTTATCTATATGTGTGATAGGGTGACATTTTGGATCCATTAGATAAAATGATGTTAATTCAAATCCATTTGTCTCTCACAGTCAAATAGTGACGTTCACAATGGCCTCATCCTAAGGGGAGGCTTTTCATATTTCTGTAGGAATCAATGTGTAGTCCATGATTTCAAAGCGATTATTCCTAACAACAGGTGGTCCAAATTTGGGCAGTGATTTTATTTCCTTGATATATTAATAGAGAAGTTAGATTTTATTTCCACTGATGGAATGGAGGAAGGTATAACCAGTCACAGATGATATTTTAAATGTCATTCTTTTACTTTGAGAAAAGTAACAATTTTTTCTAAGTAGTATCCCATTTTAATCCAAGGAACTTCTGAAAAGAATGGCATGCTGTAATATATACTTAGTGACAACTTATTGGTAGGTATCTTATTCCTAGTAAAGTAGTTCAGTGTATTTCCCTCTTCCCCCATTTCACACTCAATACTACTTTAAACATCATGAACGAGAAATAAAAGTTATTGTAGCAACAAAAAACTCATGATTTTCTAAGAAGACTCTGTAAATTTTATCCTATTTAACGTTTGTTTTTGAAACATAGGCTTCTTTTGTGTTTCTATATCCACACTGGTGAAGGACGATGGATTGGTGCAAGAGCAAGAATTGTGGAGTCTGAAAACCTGGGGAAAATCCTGAACTTGCTTATCATTTTAACCCTTCCATTCCAGATTGCGATAACTGAATGAGTTCATTGATGGATGTAGAAGTGCTTAGAAAAATGCTTTATTATCAGTTGTTCATGGAGGTAGTTTTTATAACTGACTAGAAATTTATTAGAGAAATAGAATATCTATTGCCTAATTTTAGGAAATATAGTTTATCCTGATATAATGCAGGTTTAATACTCTTACTGTATGTTCAGATTGTAATCTCAAGTGTAGAAAGAGTCATTAATCATTTACTTAATGCATTCTGGATTTTGGTGATTCAGAAACACCCTTTCTAATTCTGAAATTCTTATAATTCTCTTGTAATTTTTTTCACTTAAAATTCATAATCTTATATTAAAATTTTTAAATTTGGACAATTTGTACTTGTATAAAGTTAGAGAATTGGATCCAACACTATTTTTTTCCAGAGGGATATCTACTTATTGCATTTTTAAAATTACAAACATAGGTTATTCTTTAGTTTCAGAGGCTATTGTGACATGTCATTTCAATATTTTAGCTAAAAGTCTCCTTTGTGTTACTTAGGTTTCTGAGAGTTCCGACAAAGAAAAATATCTATTGCATGAAAATCGCATGTTGTGGGACGAAATTGCCAAACTAAGACTCGAAATAGACACAGTGAAAAATCAGACCCAAGAAATGGGAAAAAAATATATTGAGGACATTGCAATTGTCGAAGAAAAGAATGACCATCTTAAAAAGACAATAAGAGAAACAGTATTTCAACATGATGCGCAGCTTGAAGTTCTGAGAGCTGAGCGTATAAGGCTAAACTGTAAACTGGAGAACGAACAACAAAACAGAGGAAGACTGGAAGCAGAAATTGAATCATACCGGTCTAGACTGGCTACTGCTGTACAGGATCATGAGCACTGTCAGACATCAAAAAAAGACATGCAACTTGCTTTCCAGGGAGCAAAAGAAGAATGGTTTTGTTTATGGGACAAAATCAATTTTGATCTGTCTAACCTAAAACATAACAATGAGGTTCTTTCTCAACAACTTTCTAAAGCAGAAAGTAAAAGCAATAGCTTAGAAATTGAGCTTCATCACATAAGACATGCTCTCAAAGAAAGGACATTGGTTTTAGAAAGAGATCTCCATCAAAAACAGTGTCAAAAGGAGGAAATTGAGCAGGTGTATGAAGAGAAAGAAGGCAAAGTGGATAAAGACATTGGAAAGCAGGAGTCCTTACAGGAGAGGCTATCTCATCTACAGAGTGAAAATATGCGGCTTCACCAGCAACTGGACCAGGCTCACAGCAAAACTGACAGGGAAGAAAACACAGAAATTAACATCCAAGATCAAATTCAGGATATGATAAAAATATTTAAAGCGAAAAGAGAAAAGCACATTCTTATGCTGAATGAAAGAATTAATGAGTTAACCAGTGAATGTCATCATTCTAAAGAAAGAATATATCAGTATGCAAATGATAATGTAGAAAGAGATGTAAGTATCCAGACAGATATGTATTTTTTCAAATTTCTTAAGAGAAAATTCAGAGTAGTATTTCATGATGGCTTAATGTTGAATCTAGTTGAATATTAAAAAGGTATGGATTATAAATGTTTGCTCTATCAGCTTAAAAGCAGACCTTGTATCCAGCAAATGAACATTGGATCTGAGAGGTGTTTGTTTTGAGTAAAGACATTGTATTGCCATGAAACTTTAAGAGGTTAAGTTATAGATTCATACTAGTAGACGTAGATTGTTATTCATAATTTATTCTATAGAACAATAATTTTAACATTTCTATTACCACATTTTAATACCGTTAGGAATCAGATATATGGAAATGCTCTACCTAAAATGAGTATTTTGAAATTAAGATTCAATTAAGTGAATTAACTTGACTGTTGAGTTCAGATTTTCCAGATGAACTGAAGTGTAGATGCTGTATCTTATAATACCTTTCCTTCAGTGGCTTCTTATACATATTAGTTGGTATAATGTTATTTTTATTCATTCTAATTTGAATTAAATTTGGAAATACTTCAGGCTCATGTAATATATTCATATGACCTCTCAATTCTTTTATAAGCATCTACTTTCATTACACCATAATTTGGGACAAATGTGATGAGTTTTAGCAAATCTGTACTTGATTTAATCTTTACACTACTATTTACTATTTCCTTTGAATATTTTTACAGATAATGTGCTCATATTTCTCATTTCAAGGCCTAATTACTATCTTTTGGATATAAGTTTGTCCAAGATAGAGAGAATTGTAGCTCTCTGTGATTTACTAATTTGTCATTGGAACTCCATTTCAGACTGGGGTGTCCCTCAGCCCCGCATGCACCCTCTCCAATCTGGGACCCCTCAAAAGATGTCTGACTGCCATTTAGGCCTGATCCTGAGATCAAGCCTAAACCGGCAGTTGGACATCACTCACAATCCGAGACTGCTGGCTCCTAACCGCTCACCTGCCTGCCTGCCTGATTGCCCCTAACCACTTCTGCCTGCTGGCCTGATCGTCCCCAACTGCCCTCCTCTGCTAGCCTGATCACTTCCAACTGCTCTCCCCTGCAGGCCTGGTCCCTCCCAATTGCCCTCCCCTGCAGGCCTGACCAACCCCAACTGCACTCCCCTGCCAACCTCATTGCCCCCAACTGCCCTCCCCTACAGACCTGGTCCCCCTCAACTGCCTTCCTTCCACTGCAGGCCCAGTCACTCCCAACTGCACCCCCTAACCCTGCAGATACAGTCACCCCTAACTGCCCTCCTTTGCAGGCCTAATATCCCCAACTGCCCTCCTTCCTCTGCAGGCCAGTCACCTCCAACTGCCCTCTCCTGCCAGCCTAATTGCCCACAACTGCCCTCCCCTGCCAGCCATCTTGTGACCACATAGGGGCAGCCATCTTGTGTGAGGGTGTGACAGTCAATTGCATATTACCTCTTCATTATATGGGATTCTAACCAAGTACATCCAGGGTGGGAAAAAGTAGGTTTTCAGTTGATTGTATGGAAAATAATATAATAATTAGTAAATAACAATACAAGAATAAACTCTGTGTTTCTTGTACTCACAGCATAAACCTTTTGCCCCACCCTTATATGAAGTGATACATTATTAACATAATTTAATAATAATGTGATTTATAAAATCATTAACAGAAATATCTTACTAGACAACTTCAATAAGATCTGGCTGATACCCTCCAAAAAATATCTATGATAGAGGCTTCACTGGAGGTGGAATCATGTCATCCTATGCTTTTATAATATAAGACTCATGACTTAAAGAAGAAACTAGCTCAAAGCAGAAGTATTATGAAATTTAACCTGTCATCAGTTAATCTATAGCTGGTTAAATAATATAGAGTGTTTTAGGGTACTACTTTTCATGGGCAGCTTTCTTTTAATTTATTATAATTGTACTAGAGGCTCAGTGATAAATTCATGCACCAGTGGGGTCCCTTGGCTTGGCTGACGATCAAGGCTGATGGGGACCAGCCAGCCAGGGAGGGACAGCAGGAGGGCTTCAGGGCATATCTGGCCCATCTCACCTAG
The DNA here is from genome assembly GCA_004026805.1 of Lasiurus borealis. Lineage (NCBI taxonomy): Eukaryota > Metazoa > Chordata > Mammalia > Chiroptera > Vespertilionidae > Lasiurus > Lasiurus borealis. The sequence continues at coordinate 27,468 of PVJN01021735.1, forward strand.
TCCAGATTGACAAGCTCTAGCAGCAAGGTAATCTACCAGTTGGAGCGTCTGCCTCCTGGTGGTCAGTGAGCATCATAGCAACTGGTGGAATAGTCAAATGAATGGTGGAATGAATGGTTGAATGAATGATCAGAAACTTAGCATATTATGATTATATAGGATTATTTTTATAGTGCATTTATTTCTTATACACTGGCTATTATTCTGTCATTTGTATTTTATGTTTTTGTTTTTTACCCTTAGGAAAGTTGAGAATTATGCATAATTTTTCATAGAAGTCAAGAGGCTTTTTTTCCTACTAATTAATATTTTTAGTGATATTTCCATTATCATGATGAGGTAGCCAGCTATAATTAGAGAGTAATTCTTAATGGAATGTTCCAGAAATTTTTTTTATTTCTTATCTTTACTATAGTAAATGAATATTCCATAGATTTCAGAATAATTTGTACAGGAAGGTCATTGTAAAAACTGGTTGGAGTAGGCATATTCTTCATTTTCTCTCACTTAGAAATATTACGAAAGCATGGAGGTGTTTATATCATTGTAAATCTAGATCAACTAAATAAATCCAGATCCACTACTGTATTTTTAAGAGAACTGTGTTGTTATAATTCACACATTGTATAATTTGCCTTTTTAAAAATATATATATTTTATTGATTTTTTACAGAGAGGAAGGGAGAAAGTCAGAAACATCGATGAGAGAGAGATATTGATCAGCCACCTCCTGCTCTCCTCACAGTGGAGATGTGCCTGCAAGCAAGGTACACGCCCCCAACCGGAATCGAACCTGGGACCTTTCAGTCCGCAAGCCGATGCTCTATCCACTGAGCCAAACTGGTCTCGGCGTATAATTTGCCTTTTTAAATTGCACTGTTCAAGATTTTTAAACATATGCAGAGATTTGTGCATTCAATGATCACCTCAATCAATTATAGAATATTTTTATCACTCCAAAAACAAGCTCCACACCTCTGAGAGGTCACTATCAGTGCCTTATCTTGCCTTGCACCTGGCAAAAACCAATATAATTTCTGTCTCTATTTATTAGCCTATTCTGGATATTTCATATATATGCAACCACACAAATTATAGTCCTTTATAACTGGGTTCTTTCACATAATGTCATATTTTAAAAGCTCATCCACATTATAGCACATACCAATGTTTTATTTGTTTGTTTTGTGTGACTCATCCACTTATCTATTCATCAGTTGATGAACATTGTATTGTTTTCACTTTTAGGCTGTTAATAATTCAACTATGAACATTAGTATACAAGTCATTGTGTGAACATAGGATTTTCTCTTCCTGACATTAGATTTTTATCCTCTGAGATAACTGGACTGATTTCAGCATCTCTCAGCCTTTACTCATGCTGTCCATTCTGTCTTTTCATTTTCTGTTCCTTGTCCTAATCCTATATCTGCCTCCCAATCTCCCCTCCATGAAGCACTCCCTGTTCCAACTCTCATTGACCTCATTCATTTCTGCACTTGTCATCTCGTCTCTGCAGAATACCTTAGCCCTTAATTTCCCATTGTCTTAATTTTCTTCACAAGAGATAATCTTGTCTTTCTGTGTATAAATTTGTCTGTGGGGCATATTATTTGATATAAGCTTACCTATCTTTGTATAAATTGAACAAATTTGAACTTAATTATGGTTAGGATACAATTAAATACTTTATATCACTGGTGGTCTTGGAATTCAAACCCAGATATTTGATCAACACAATGTTGAGGTGAGGAGTCTGAATTGGCAAGAAGAAGATAGCTCCAGCTTTCCTAAGTCTTCAAACAATATAGTTGAATATACATGTGAAAAGAACTTCAGATTTTTATTGATCAGGTCTCTATGAATAAGAAATTATTGTTATTATTATTTTAATATTTTTATACAGAGAGGAAGGGAGAGGAATAGAGAGTTATAAATATTGAGGAGAGAGAAACATCTTATCAGTTGCCTCCTGCCCACCCCCTAGTGGGGATGTTCCCACAACCAAAGTACATGCCCCTGAGTGGATTCAAACCTGGGACCCTTCAATCCACAGGCCGAAACTCCATCCACTGAGCCAAACCTGCCAGGGCTTAATATTATTTTTAAAGGCAAGTAATTGATAATCTGACACTTGCAAAAAACATTTGAATTATAAGAGAAAAACAAGGCAGAGAATGCTCATCAACATCCTAAGGGTGAAGGTGCCCCAAACTCAGAACATAAACTAGTACACTCAAGTATACCAATAAGAATCAACATAAGAAGCACAGGATTATCTATCTACAAGGACAATCCATATCACTCATAGTTTATCAGTATGTGGTTGAGGATAGTGTTTATGAGGAACAAGAAGGGATAACGAAAAGTTCATAGGACCTCAGGCTAGAAATGTTGACTAGGAAATATAGTTTGAAGTGTTGAGATTTAAGGCTCTCTGGGAGAATTTTAAGAAAGGAATAGACTTCTCTCTAGAAATCTGTTTCTGTTTTGCGTGGTAGTTCAGTTTGTTCATGAAATTCCACATATGAGTAAAATCACATGGTACTTGTCTGCTGGTGGTGATATTGGGAGGTGGTGTAGGGATTGAGCCAAAAGGAGAAAAAAACTAGAGAAAACTCATGGACATGGACAACGGTGTGGTGATTTCCAGGTGTGTGAGGGGGTTGGGTGGAGATGGAAGAGGCCATAGTGGAGATATATTGTGATGGAAAGAAAATAAAAAGAAGTGAGGTAGAAAGGAAATGAAAAATAAAAATAAAATTGTGAACCTGGGTGATGAACCTATGGAGGGCCAATATAATAATCTATCTTTTGTTGGTTAGAAATTTTCTATACTAAAAGGGGAAAAAACACCCTATTGTCTTAGGTGACCACTGTCTCTATGTGCTGCTGGACTGGAGCTGCCCTAATTTATTCTCTTCTGCATATGTCTGGGATTTGAGTAGTGAGATACAGGTTTTTTCTATTAATATTATAGACTTGGTGTCAGTACAAAAAACAGCTTTTTTTCTTTATCACTTTTTAATAAAAAATGCCTAATGTTAACTCTCCTATATTTGAATCCTAACATCAGCACCAAATCAAAAAAACTTTTGGTAGTAGCTTTATTTGAGATATGATGACCATACCATGCAGTTCACTCATTCAAAGTGTACAATTCACTATTGGTGGGAATGCAGACTGGTGCAGCCACTGTGGAAAACAGAATGGAGTTTCCTCAAAAAGTTAAAAATGAAGCTTCCATTTGACCCAGTAATTCTATTTTTAGTAATATACCCCAAGAAATCAGAAACACCAATCAGAAAGAATATATGCACCCCTATGTCACAGCAGAACAATTTACAATAGCTAAGATTTGGAAACAGCCTAAGTGCCTATGAATGGATTAGAAAACTGTGGTATATCTACACAATGGAATACTATGCTGTGGTAACAAAAAGGAACTTTTACCATTTGCAACAGCAAGAATGGACCTGGAGAACATTATGCTACATGAAATAAGCCAGTCAGAGAAAGATAAATATCACATGATCTCACTCATTTGTGGAATATAATGAACAACATAAACTGATGAACAAAAATAGATCCAGAAACAAAGAAACACTGAACAAATTAAAGGACTGTCTAATCTCAGAGGGAACACAGGGGAGGCGATGGGATAAGAGATCAACCAAAGGACTTGTATGCATGCATATCAGCATAACCAATGGACATGGACACTGGGGGCTTGTCCTGGGGGTGGCAAAGCCCAGGGAGGAGTTGATCGGGGGAAAGAGCAGACATATGTAATACTTTAAACAATAACAAAGAAAAAAATATATAAGTTATAAAACAGAAGTTTGAAGAAAAATGGTTTAAGTTGTTATGGCTTTTACCATAGCATCAGTTTTTATTTTGCTATATATATATTATATAACTTGAATTAAATATAATTTTGAGTTAAAAAAATAAAAACATATTTTGAAAAGACAGAGAACATCCTCAACATCTCAGAAAGTACCCCCAAGATCCTTTGTAGTCCATCCCTGCTCTCACCCACTCTCCTGCCTCCATTCCAGGCAACTACAGTGCTGATTTCTTATCATCAAAGACTAATTTTGCCTGTGCTAAAATTTCAAATAAATGGAATTATCCTATCTAATAAAAGAGTAATATGCAAATTGACCACAACCCTGCTGCACCCACAAGCCATACCCACCAGCCGATCAGGAGCAAGTATGCAAAATACCCAACCAAGCTTGGCCACAGGGAGAGCAGGAGGGAGGCTTGGGTTGCCCCCGTGATGGAGGAAGCCAAGCTTTCCACACACATTGGCTGGCCCAGGCCTCTGTTTAAGGCTACAAAGTTTCAATTATAGAGGATAAATAAATCTCAGATACCAGGGCCTTTGCTTGGGTCACCTGGGGAGTGGCCAACCTGCAAACCACCACAGGCCCCTGCCCAGGCTGCCTCACCCCCCAAGAAAACTCCTACCCTGATCTAGGACACCCTTCAAGGCAAACCAGCTGGCTACCACCCATGTACCAGGCCTTTCTCCTATCTAATAAAAGAGTAATATGCAGATTGACCATCATTCCAACACACAAGATGACTGCCCCCATGTGGTCACAAGATTCTGCCCCCCTGTGGACACAAGATGGCCAACACAAGATGGTCAGCAGGGGAGGGCAGTTGGGAGGGACCAGGCCTGCAAGGGAGGGCAGTTGGGGGTGATAAAGCATGCAGGGGAGGGCAGTTAGAACCAGGCTGGCAGAGGAGGGGAGTTGAGGGTGACTGAACCTGCAGGGAAGGGCAGTTTTGGGAGACTCAGGCCTGCAGGGGAGAGCAGTTGAGGGGACCAAGCTTGCAGGGGAGGTCAATTAAGGGTGACTAGGCCCACAAGGGAGGGCAGTTAGGGGCAAATAGGCTGGCAGGGAAGCAGTAAGGCATCAATTAGGCTGGCAGGGGAGTGGTTAGGGGGTGATTAGGCTAGCAGGCAGAATTGGTTAGGGGCAATCAGGAAGGCAGGCAGGTGAGCAGTTGGGAGCCAGCAGTCTTGGATTGTGAGAGGGATGTCTAACCCATTTAGGCCCGATCCCCTGCCCATTTTATGCCCAATCCAGGATTAAACGGGCGTGGAATCGGGCCTAAACGGGCAGTCGGACATCCCTTGAGGGGTCCCAGATTGGAGAAGGTGCAGGCTGGGCTGAAGGACACTCCCCACCCCCATGCACAAATTTTGTGCACTGGGCCTCTAGTAAATTTAATAATAAGTAAATAAATAAAGTGTACAACTCAGTGGCTTTTTCAAAGAGTTACACAGTCATCTTCACAGTCAGTTTGGGGACATTTTCATCCCCCTAAAAAGTAGCCCTGTGCCCTTTAGCAACCACCCTGTGCCAGCTTCCACTTCCCCACTCTTCCTGGCCCTCGGGAACCACTGCTGTCCTCGCAGTCTCTCTAGATTGTCTGTTCTGCACATGTCATATCAGTGGAATCACACAGTAGGTGCTTCTTCCTAACTGCCTTTTTTATTTAGCATAATGTTTTCAAGGTACATCTCTTTTGTAGCATGTATCACCAGTACTGTAATCCTGTTTATTGCCGAGTAACATTTCATTGCATGAAGTGATCACATTTTAAAAAATCTATTCATCATTTGATGAACTATTGGGTTATGCCCTCTTTGGTGTTGTTAATAATATGCTATGAACACTCATGTCCAACTTTTTATGTGAACATATGTTTTTATTCTCTTGGGAATATAATTATATGTAAATGGAATTGCTAGATCAGATCTTTAACCTTTTGAGAAACTGCCAGACTTCTCCACAGTGGCTCCACCGTTTTGTATTTTCATTGACAGTGTATGAGGGTTCAAATTTCTCCACTCTTCTGCCAACACTTGTCATTACCTGTCTTTTGACTGTAGCTATCCTAGAGGGTATGAATTGGCATCTTATTGTTGGTTTGATTTGCAATTTTCTAATGACTAGTAATGTTGACTATCTTTTCACATGTTTATTATTCACTAGAGGCCTGGTGCGTGAAATTCGTGCATGGGGGTGTGGTCCCTCAGCCCAGCCTGCACCCTCTTCAATCTGAGACCAATTCCATAGGGGCCTACATGGGCACTTGGACATCCCTCTCACAATCCTGAACTGTTGGCTTTCAACCATTTACCTGCCTGTGCCTGATTGCCCCTAACTGCTTCTGTTTGCCAGCCTGATCAACCCCTAACCACTCCCCTGCTAGCTTAATTGACGCCTAACTGTTCCCTGGCCGGCCTGATTGCCTTTCCCCTGCTGGCCTGGTCACCCTTAACTGCCCTCTTCTGCTGGCCAGGTCACCCCTAACCACACTCCATGCAGGTCTACCCCTCTCCCAACCAACCTCCCCTTCAGGTCTGGTCCTCACCAACTTCCTTCCCCTGCAGGCCTGGATCCCCATCCCAATTGTCCTCTCCTGTAGGCCTGGTCCCCCTACTGCTCTCCCCTCCTGGCCCGATCACTCCTAAATACCCTCCTTGCTGGCCTGATCTACCACAACTGCCCTCTTCTGCAGGCTTGGGTTCATGCACCAACTGTCCTTCCTACTGCCCTCCCCTGCTGGCCTGGTCTCCCCCAACTGTCCTCCTCTACTGGCCTGGTCATCCCTAACTACCCTCCTTGCTGGCCTGATGGACCACAACTGCCCTCCTCTGCAGGCCTCGGTCCCTGCACTAACTGTCCTCCCATGCAGGCCTGTCCCCCCATCTTCCCTCCCCTGCATGTCTAGTTCCTCTCAACTACCCTCCCCTGCTG
>PVJN01021736.1:0-34255 GCA_004026805.1 Lasiurus borealis
CATGTTATGGTGACCCACAACCATAATATTATTTTTGTTCCTTCTTCGTAATTGTAATTTTGTTACTGTTAATGAATCGTAATGTAAATATATGTGTTTTCTGATGGTCTTAGACTTACCGCAGCGGTTCTCAACCATGACCTACAGGTTGAGAACCGCTGTTGTAGAGCCTAAGACCATCGGAAAACACAGATATTTATATATTATTCATTAACAGTAGCAAAATTGTAGTTATGAGGAACTATGAAAATAATGTTATGGTTGGGGTCACCACAACATGAGGAACTGTATTAAAGGGTCGCAGCATTCAAAAGGTTGAAAACCACTGGAGTCTAAGGAAATGAGAAAGTGTGGTATTACTGAAAAAAAATAAAGGGAAGGATAGAGGGAAATGGATTTGTGGGAAGCGGTGGCATTAGGGTTCAGATGGCTGGCCTCAGTTGATAGCACATGTGGGGTGGAGCAGTCCCACGTGGAGCCAGACCTGGACCTGGGTCAGGAGCAGGCACATCATGATGCCAATAAACACTCCATTTTCCTGAAAATGAGAGTACAGCTTCTCTGCATGTGTCCAATTTCTCTTTCCTCAATAGTCTGACTAACTCTGATGCAGGCAAAATGTTCATTCTCTAGGACTCTGCTTAAATCAGCAGTTTAGTTAAACTTCACCAAACCAGCTGCCTTCACATGTCTTTTATTAGAGGCCCAGTATATTTTACTAGAGTTCCCTGCTTTACTATATTAAGGTAAAGAAACAACTAAGGTTACTCTGTTAAACTCAGTAGGGTCCGGGGGAGACTTTGATTTTGATTCATGTCTTTTAATGTAAAAGAGGAATCAGAGCATGAGACTCCACCAGAGCACCAAGGTCACCTTCAGAAGTCATGGAGAAGGATGAAGAATGGCTAATCCCAATGTCCTCCATGAATCAGAACCTTCTATGACCCTTTTACAGTTTCTAAAAGTCCTCTCTGAAATGGCGTTCAAAATCTTTTGTTCCTCTGACACCATGAAATTTGGCTGTTTATTCATGAGTTCATTCGTATATGGAGAAGATGCAATTCCCAATGTAGAAGTGACAGGTATTTAAAGAGCAGATACGTGGTGGAAGTAGAAATGGTAAAAAACAAGCAGTCATTTTTATTACTGAAAGTGAAGGTGAGTGCAGAACTCATGTCAGCTTTGGGAGCAGCACATTCTCAAAACACAGTCGCGTGTATGTTAGTATAGCTTTTCTTGTGCAACGAACTTCCTATTAGATACTTCATTGTTCTAAACAAAACTAAAAGCCTCCTTTGTTCTCATATAGCTCAGAATCTAGTTTAAGAGGAAATGGGATGATTTTTTAAATTACTGAAAGAGACTTATATAGTAAGTTTAACATAGATCCTTGCTCATGAGAGGAGAGAAAATTGCTACAAATTAATATCGTAAACCATGTAAAAATGGTGCTATTCTCTAGGAAGATGCAGTAGTCTTCTCTCCATTTATGTGCACAGAGTACCGTATTTCCCAGCGTATAAGACAACTGGGAGTATAAGACGACCCCCAACTTTTAAGAAGATTCTCCTGGGTTAAAAAAGTTGTCTTATATGCCAGAAAATACGGTAGTAGCTTTTTTTCCCCCAGAGTGTTCCACCTTCTGGGGACTGTGAGTGCTTCTGGGTTGAGCTCCTCACCCAGGAAGAGCCCATGAGAGCCCTTCCCTGGAACTCTGGACTTGGGACCAAAGAGGATGGTCTGCATTTATCTCTGGGGGTGAAGAGTGAGAAACCAACACCAACAGCGGCCATGGACGTGATGAGGGGCAGGATTGGCAGAGAGGCAGTGAGGGGACCCGGAGAGAGGGACCCTGAGGCTCCTCCTGAGCCGGCTCTTCGGAAGGTTGTGCCAGCCCGATGGTCAGCTCCCGGGCCCAGAGAGCCACTGTGGCTGCTCGCTTGTTGTGTTTTCCTCTTGCATTGCTGTCACTTGCATCCGAAGGATCCCATTGACACCGTGGATGCTGCAGAAACTGGCTCTGCAGAAGAACCAGCCTGTGCTTGTGATGCAGACCACCAGTCTGAGAGAGAGGAGATGCTCTCTTGTGATTAGACTGTGAGTAACTTTCCCAGTGCGCAACCGCTGTTTTTTTGGCCAAATTCAATTTTATAAGAGAAGATGCCATATTTGGTCTAAGTAGACAGTGTGGAATGTCTTCATTTGTGCTGCCAAATAGTTGTTCTTTCACTGGGAAATGGTATTGGAGCCTGACATTAGGATAGGGGCAACTATGAACATCTCAAAGAAAATTGGCAAGACATAATATATTTTGTTCTTGTGATGGACATTCCATGATTCCCTGCATTGTTAGGTACTTGGAGTGCTAAGAAGAGTAGTACAGGTTCCCTGCTCAAAGCCACATAAAAAATGACAGTCCTACAACCTGATAATACTTTGCTGGGGGTGCAGCCAGTTGGCATGGGGACACAGCCAGGAAGATGGGCAAGCTGGAATGGGCTCGTGGGTGAGGGAGACATCAGAGCTGAGGCTGGTAGAATGTCTGTAGCTAGATGAAGGGACCATTAAGTACAAAGTTGTGGTGTTACTTTGGGGGCATTTCAGCAAGAAAAATGTGATGTAAGAAGCAGAACTAATGATTTTGGAGGGAGGGGGAAGCTAGAATATATAAGATAAAAAATTAAACATGTCTTTGCAGCTATCTCATGACTTTGTTTTTATCCTAATTCTGAACATGAAAATATCCTATATAATAAAGAGGTAATATGCAAATTGACCACCACTCCAACACACAAGATGGCCGCCCCCATGTGGTCAAAGTGGCTTCCCCCATAGGACACAAGATGGCCACCAAAAGATGGCCAGCAGGAGAGGGAAGTTGTGGGCGATTGGGCCAACAGGGGAGGGAAGTTGGGAGGGACCAGGCCTGCAAGGGAGGCCAATTAGGGGTGATCTTGCTGGTAGAGGAGTACAGTTGGAGGCAACCAGGCCTGCAGAGGAGGACAATTGGGGAGGACCAGGCCTGCAGGGGAGGGCATTTAGAGGGTGATCAGGCTGGCAGGCTGAAGTGGTGAGGGGCAATCAGGCAGGCAGGCAGGCGAGAAGTTGGGAGCCAGCAGTCCTGGATTGTGAGAGAGATGTCTGACTGCCCATTTAGGCCCGATTGGAGAAGGTGCAGGCTGGGCTGAGGGACACCTCTCCCCTCTCTCCCCACCCCCATGCACGAATTTAGTGCACCAGACCTTAGTAATATTACTAAAAGGATATGCAACATCTTAGTGTAAAGATATTTTCAGGAGAAAATACATGACAATATTTTATTTAAACTGTCTTTTAATTACTAAAATTAATGGAAAATCGAGTATCAGATCTGATATTTTAATATAAATTTGACATAAAATCATTCTTTGCAAGGCAGAAAGAATATCCATCATCATTTCATCTCCTCTTCATTATTTTACCCAATAAGGCAGTAAGCCACAGACAGGGATGTTTCCATCAAGACTAGTATAGACTAGTGACTTTTAAACTGCAGTTTGCAACCTATTGTTAAGAGTTGTGGAATCACTTTTGTGAAGCATGTTGAGTGTTAAGAAACAGGGAGAGAGAGAATGAATAGGACAGAATGGAAAATGTCAGGTTGTCTCACATGTAGCAAAAATACAGTGTTATGACTTCTTTGTTCATTTATATGTTCAATAAATATTTAATAAACATAGATAACATATGTGTATGTACACATGTACATGTGCTCTCACTGCTAAGCAAAATGTATTTCTCCATTTTTAAGGGGAAAAGTGGGGGACCATGATGGTCAGGGCACTCGGACCAGGGTCTCCACAGAATTGAGGGTTGCTTGCTGTCCACTCAGCTGCTGGCAAAACCCAGGATTTTCAGGAGTCCAGGCCGATGCTCGGGCCTCTCCTTAGCACACAAGTCCATCACTGACTTCCTCACCCCCAGCCTTCCTCATCTGCTTTCCTGGCTGGGCTTTTTCCTCCTCCTCCCCTCAGACACCCCCCTTTCACCCTGCAGCTTTGAGAACTGGATTTGGTGATCTCTCTTCTCTAACCCTGTCCTAAAAGCCAAACCTGAGACAAGAACTTGGGTGGAGGTCATGTATTTAGAAGATGATCCCTGCAAGCAGGGAGTGGGAGTCAGGCAAGGTGGAAAAAATAACCTAAGGGTTCAACACCAAGGTCACTGCCAAAGGCACTGAGTGACAGGTTCATCAGCCAGTCCTTCTAAGAAGCAGGCAGAATGTCTGCCCCAGTGGTCCAGGGTGGGGGCGCTGTTTATCCACAGCGGTTGTGGGTTCTCTGGGGCGTTAATTTTCCTGCATTTCTCGCCAAGAGAGTCAGCATGGTTCTGGTGAAGGACCCCGGTGGAAAGCTTCCAGACCATGGCAGGTACTCAGGTGTCCATCCAGCTCCCAGGGGAATGTCTCCTGCGGTGGCGGCTGAAATTAGAGGTGAGCACGAGGCACTCGGGAGCTTCTGCTGTGTCCCTTAGGCCACTTGAAATGCCTGTCACACAACTTGGACTTGGGTCCTCTCCATCTAGGGAAGTAACAGAGGCAGGATGGAATCGGGACCAGCCTGCTAATCCGCTGTCGTCCATTGCCACCACCATGGATTTATCCTTAAAACACGCTGGCATATTCTCTTTCTGCTAACATCGTTTCTCTGATAGTCCCTCGAGTGTCCACATTTTTAATACAGAAAATCGTATTTACAAGTGACAATTATTTGCTTTCTACACAGAAAAAAATCCCTTCTTTCATTCTCTTTTGAATTCTTTTTCTTTGAAGAACACTGAACGTATAAGTTCATTTACATCTGCCACGTTTCCTCATGGATCACATCAGGAAACTAAACATGCTAATGAGAGGGGCTATGAATCACCCCATCACCGCATGCTCGGTCCCTCACACAGGAGAGGCCCGTGATCTGCTGGGCTTTTCTGCCTGGAAATGAGGGTTCAAACGCAGTGTTTTCCTAAGCGGAGAGGAGAGTGAGCTTTAGAGTTTGCCTTTGCTTTTGATTAGCTTTCAGCGTTCTCTCCTTCCCTGGGTAGAATTTAGAAGTGGCAAAATCCTAATTATAGACTTTTCAGATTTATAAGCAAGTATGCGCCGTGTGTGGTTTTTCCAGAGCTCACATGTTTAGACATAGATTGGCTCACTAATTGCACACACATCTGAAAAAGCGGGGAGTTTGCTTCATCCTAATTAGCCACCGTGTCTTAGGAGACTCATGACAAGCGAGTGTCTTGTCCTGATTTCTGTGGTGTGCATATAAAGACTAGTAAACGCGCTTTTGTCATCTGATTGACTCCCTGGTCATCGAAATAAGGAGGCGCTTCTGGAGGTGCCAGGCCTCTTCCTATTCTGTCCTCACCCTGTACCGTGAGGATGGCCACTTAGGAGCTGGAAGATCTGACTTTTCTCTCATCTACGAGCCTAGCAAATTCACTCGCAAATACAAGAGAACTTTCAACATAAAATGCTCACTTTCTAGGATGGCTTCAAGCCCAGTCAGGATCTTGTTCCTTCTTCTCTTTCCCACCTTTATGATGAACCCCAAGGCCAATCTCTACCCCAGGACTAAGCTCCAGCTACAGAAAATGGCTAAACCTCGTCCCCCAATTAATTCCTCTCTCTCATTTGGGAGCTTTTAGGCCTGCCATTTCTCTATGTGGAATGCCTCTTCACTCCCCGTTTGTCAATTCTCACATCATTTAGAGCCGTTTTCAGCTGCCGCCTCTTCCAGGAAGCCGAGGTACTCTGCCTGGATGAGATGCCCCATCATTGCCCCTTCATAACACAACCCTGTATCACACTTTCTGGCTGCCTGCTTCTGTCCCTGCTTTAAGTAAGGGTCTGTGTGTGGTCTAGTTGTATCCCCAGAACCTTGCCCAGGGCAGGCTGGTAACTCGGACTGAAATGAAAATGTGCATACTGGTTTTACTTGGGTTCCCACATTTATCAGCAATTGAAGTTACAATATCCCCCAAAGAACCCTGGTATCCTACAGCAAAGAAGTTGCTGTGATTTTCATATATATTTTTCATTGTACCAATCACTTGTAATCAATCTGAAATATGACAGTGACATTCCAAGTGCCCTATCCTCTGTTCCCTATTCCATAAAAAAAAAAAAGAGAGAAAAGAAAGAAAGAAAAGAAAAAAACTACTAGTTCTGTCCCTGGTCAGACAGCTCAGTACTAGGTGTGCCATTTAATAATAGCAGATTTTTTTTTTGCTTTTTATATTTTTCCCATTTTTTTATTAAGGTATTACATGTGTACATATCTTCCCATTGTCCCCAACTACCTCACTCCCATAGATGCCCTCACCCCCAGTGTCTATGTTCATTTGTTATGCTTATATGCATGCATGCAAGTCCTTCAGTTGATCTCTTATCTCCCTCACCTCTCCCTAACCTTCCTACTGTAATTTGACAGTCTGTTTGACACTTTACTGCCTCTGTGTCTATCTTATTGTTCATCAGTTTATAATATTCTTTAGTATCCACAGATGAGTGAGATCATGTATTTTTCTTCTATTGACTGACTTATTTAACTTAGCATAATGCTCTCCAGTTCCATCCAGGTTGCTGCAAATGGTAAGAATTCCTTCTTTTTTATGGCAGCATAGTATTCCATTGTGTAGATGTACCATAGTTTTCTAATCCACTCATCTATCTCTCTATTCTCTCTTTCTAAAAATCAATAAATTACAAAAATTAAAAAAAAAACACACTAGTTCTTAATGCTTGGTCCCTTCCTGCCTTCTGGGTTCTTTCATTTCCAGAATGAGCATCCCTGCTTTTATCTGTGGTACTTAAATACTAAGCTGTCTTCATTAATTTGCCCAGTGTTTATGCCAGGTAGAACTAGACATGTCAAAAGATCCATGTACAAGCCCGCTGTATTGGTTCATGATAAATTAATAAGTATCTGATGGCTAATAGCCTAAATAATAATTAACAAACAGGTATACTCATACAACAGACAAAGAAAGACTGATTTACATCACAAGGATTTTAATTGGAATTCTATTAGCATAATTGACATGGTGTTAAAATTAATTATCAGTTGTTTTTTCCGAGTCTTCTTTAAAGAAATTACTTGCAGATACGCCGGGACACATTTTGAGCCATTTCTATACAAAAAGAAGAATACGAATGTTTGCAGATGATTTTCAGTATGTCAGCATCATTTAGTGTCTGGGTTTCTTTTGAAATTATCATCTCAAAGGATTGAACTGTATAGCAGGCCTCTCCCATGCCACATCACTTTCATACATTGGCACATTATTTTGTGCAAAAAGAAAAATAACCTGCAGCCATACATCTGCCTGCATAGCATAATAGCTTAGAAGGCATTGAATTATTTAAGTGTCATACCTGAGTGATGTCTGACATGGTCCAGAAGTTAGTATAGCATATTTTTTCTCTAATTCATAATAAAAATAGACATTGTAAATTATAATACACATCAGTATATAATTTATTTCCTGTTACAAAATAAAAAATAAGCCATGACAGCCCAGGAGGGTGGGTAATGTGTGTTCATTGCATCTCCTGAGTGATGTGGAGTTTTTACACTGATAGAACACTTCCGTATAGTTTTCAGATCTGGTCCAGTGATTGGAATTATAATTGAGGAAAAAACAGCTCTTCCTAGGCAAGAAAGGGAGGCATAGTCACTTTCCTGAGTAAGGAAACTCTCTTTAGACGCAGCTCTCAGGATTGTCTGTCTGTCCCTCCGCACTTTCTCATGTTCAGACGATGCTGAGACCACCCTTTACAGCTGTGCAGATGGCAGGTGGATTACTGTTCACAAAGGCTGAGGGTTTAGGAGATCATCATCTTGCACTGCTCCGAGGATGTTACTCACATATGTGTGTATGCACAACCGCTGTGTGTGTTTTAAACATTGACATCATCAGCATGTCTGTTAGTCAGACTTTTCGAAGGATGAGGCGATGATGACGAAGGGTTTTCTTTCAGGAATTGGCTCATGCAATGGTGAAGTGTTAGCAAGTCCAAAATCACACAGGGTTGCCCAGCATGCTAGAGACTCAGGGAAGAGTCGGGGTTTGATGCTGAAAGCTCTCTCTTCTTCCCAGAATGTCGGTCTTTTTCTCCTCTAGCCTTCAGTTGATTCTACAAGGCCCACCCACATTATGGAGGGCAGTCTGCTTTATCCAGAGTCTACCGATTTAAAGTTAATCTCATCTAAGGAGCACCTTCACAGAAACATCAACAATGTTGTTCAACCAAATATCTGAGTATTGAGGCCTAGCCAAGTTGACACATAGAATGAACCATAGCAGCTTCAAAACAAAGATTAAAAAAAAAGTAATTCTTTGAGTGTATTCATTTACTCACGGCTCATTTTTACAACATCAAGAGAGGACCTTACGCCAAAACCGGTTTGGCTCAGTGGATAGACCATCGGCCTGCGGACTGAAAGGTCCCAGGTTCAATTCCAGTCAAGGGCATAATATACCTTGGTTGCGGGCACATCCCCAGTAGGGGGCATGCAGGAGGCGGCTGATCGATATCTCTTTCTCAACGATGTTTCTAACTCTCTATCCCTCTCCCTTCCTCTCTGTAAAAAATGAATAAAATATATTTTTTTAAAAAAGAGAGGACCTTACTGTAAATTGTGATCTTAACTGATAATATTGTGTCAAAGTAGATTTATCAGTTGTAACAAATGTCCCACTCTGATGGGGGATATTGTATTGGGGGAGGCTATGCATGTGTGGAGCAGAAGGTATGGGGTGGGGGTGGTTTCTCTGTTTTCCTATGAACATAAAACTGCTCTTTAAAACAAGTTTATTCAATATAAAAACAAAAATTTCACCCCCGGTACCCCAGAATGTGACTGTATTTGGAGGTAGGGTCTTTATAGGGGCAATTACATTTAAATAAGGTCACAAGAGTGGACCCTCATCCAGCATTACTAGTAACCTCATAAAAAGGAGAAATTTGAATAGAAAAGACACATCAGGGATTCTCATGCGCAGAAGAAAGTCCATGTGAGGACACAGTGAGAGGATGGTCTGCAAGCCAAAGAGAGAGGCCTCAGAAGCAGCCAAACCTGCCGACACCTTGACCTTGGGCCTCTGGCCTCCAGAACTATGCCAAACCAAGTCTCTATTGTTTAAGCCACCCCGTGTGCAGTATCCTGGCAGCCCTGGTAAACGGATACAAAGGATGGAAAACAGATTCAGTCTCCAGGTGTTGACCGCATTCTGACAACCCTTCAGGTTGTTGCTCTTGTCTTGCATTTCCTTTTGCTCCGCGCTGAGTGCTGTTTCCTGGGACTGTCTGATTTCAGGAGCGTTAACACCTCTCCTGGGAGGACAACGTTAGCAGGTAAAGGAACCTTTTAGAAAAGCTGACGGATTTCATGAACTTCTAAAACAGGGTTTACCCAAACCCCTTGTAGTCAGCAGCGTAAACATACATGACCTTTCCTTTCACTCACTGAACCTACCTCCTCTGGCATGCGCGGGGCTCCTGCAGTTATTTCTGAGAGGCACGGAGAGCATTTCCCCCAGGAGCAGAGAGCTGCTGGGGAAAGCCAAAAAGGTGAAATGTGTTTGATACTTTTTCTTTTTTTTTCCATCAGCGAGCTACCTGCTCATTAATTCTGATTTATCTTGAGGATTTTGCATGTGGTGCATGTGTTAACATGCTGTTTCAAAGAAGGTAAATCCTGACTTATTTTAGTTTTGTTTGTTCTTTGGACACTGCTCTCGGGGCCACGCCAAGCTGTTGCTCCTGCTCCCCCCACCTTGGTCAGGACTAAGCCTTCCCCCACCCACCACCATCTGTATCACTTCCCTGTTTGCTGGTGTGCAGGGAGTTGAGACACAAAGTTGATGGGGGACTGTAGGAGGAGACTGGGCTGGCTAACACTCTTTGGGGCTGTGAGTCTTAACAGAGCCTGCAAGATCCTATTCCACATAAGATCCTATTTTCTGCCGAGACCAGTTTGGCTCAGTGGATAGAACGTCGGCCTGGGGACTGAAAGGTCCCAGGTTCGATTCCCGTTGACGGCATGTACCTTGCTTGCGGACACATCCCCAGGAGGGGGCGTGCAGGAGGCGGCTGATCTATGTCTCTCTCTCATCAATGTTTCTGACTTTCTATCCCTCCCTCTTCCTCTCTGTAAAAAGTCAATAAAATATATTAAAAAAAAAAAGATCCTATTTCCTTTTCACAGGTACTAGAGGTCGGGATTTGAACATAACTCTTCAGGGGCCATTTTACAGCCCGCTATTTATACATAGTTTTGTAATTTGAGATGTGATTTGTTTTTTTGTGCATGTGTTTTTTTTTTTAATATTTGCTATTATTTCATGTTCTGGAAAATTACATCACTTAAAATAGTTAGACAGCTTAATACAGTACTTTAGAGTTTAAAAGAAGCAACTAAGGCCATTCTTTAATTGCATTTTGTAGATCTTAGGAAAGCAATGGATGGTTTAAGAAATAAAGTCAGATATTTAGCACTCTACAGATTGTATGTTTCTCTTGCTGACATTGAATTGGAAAACGCCATTAGTAAAATGTTATCTGAAAGAAAAAAAATACGTTTTCTCCAGTGCATTCCCCCACAGACTGGCCAAAACAGAATCCCAATTAACTTGAAATCTTGTCAGTTGTAATTGTTTCAGTTGTTTGTTTCTCTGGACTAGAGAGCTGTAGGAGTTTAAGAATAAGCAGAGAACATAGAAAAGTTGGAGTCATGTGTTGTAAGGGAAGGAAATGATGTTTATTGAGCATCTGTTTGGTTAAAAACCTGGAAAATCATTGGGATCAACGCAACCTCATTTATTACCAGTGCATCCCAGAGGGGTGGATTGGGTCTTCCCTGCCTTATGGCTGAAGCTACTAAGGAGCTAGAGGCATTCATTAAACGGCCCAGCACACAGCCAGCCAGCCAGCCACAGAAGCGGGATTTGAATGTGGTGCCTCAGTTTCCTCCTGTCGGAATGCGTTCTTCCAGTGACTTAAGTGCAGAGATGGTTAGAGTGAGGCTCCGAGAGCTGGGTTCCTGTCCTGACTTCACCACAACCCAGAGACGGTGCTGAAAACCAAGACCACCCCCTCTGGCTCAAGATGCCAGCGTTTGCAGAGTTGTTAGCTGTGGGACCTTGAGTTGTGTCACGTGCTCCTATCTTTGGCCTCACTGTGCCCTCCGTAAACTGGGGATGGTATTAGCAGCTGCCTCATACGGTTGTCGGAGGATTACACTGAGTGGTTTATGCCTACAGCGCTTGTAAGGGTGCCTGGCACTTAAAATCCCTGTTGGGGACAGCTGCCGTCACCCTGTCTTACCCTGTAGGGATTTATCAGCTCTCCACCAACCCTACACCCTAAAGAGATTGCTAAAGGGGATGAGACAGCCAAAGACAAAATATCCATTAAGCCCAAAATGTCCTGTTTATTTCCCATTGAAAGATTTTCTAACTGTGCATTAGCTGAAGACAAAGAGATATTTAATGATTTTTTTTTTAGAACTTTCTTGTGTCTGTTGTTGTAGACCTGCTTCATTCCTTCTCCTTAAAAAACCAACTCTCTGTTTAACAAAGAAACCTTTGTTTGGATGAAAACCATTATTTTATTCAGAACCTTCAGAGCCAAAATAAGCTACGATATTACATAAAGGGAAGATAATAATTAATTATTACATTTGATTATTTGGGTTTATAGTTTATTTCCAGATAGATGATATTGAATTTAATCTGTGTGGCAAAACCACATTAAATAAATCTTGACTAAATCTTTTTCCAGGGAATTTTTTTAACATGTTTTGCTTTTGTCGTTTTCTGTCAACTAGCTTTTTGTGGAGGTTGTTTAATTTGTGTCTGCGCGTTTGTTATCTCATTACCCTCAAACTGTGTTGTTCATTTGATATTGAGCATTTGTTCTCCTACCTTGGGCTTGTCTATGCTGATGAGTCTCAGTGCGGAATGAGAACTTAATAAGACGGTAGTTTCATAAGAAATGTGACTAGTTATTCGTAAAACAGACATACAATCAACAACAATTTAATAAGGGCCCAAATTTCCACAGGTTTGGAAACCCAAAGGTTTTAAGAGCAAGGCGTGGATTAAAATGCATCACGTGCACATTAAGATTTCCATTAAGGTGTAGAATATTGCCTGTAGGGTAGTTAGCACCATCAGTGATTAGACCCGTAAACCCTACCTTAGCTCACCCCCTAGCTAACATGAAAACGAGTGGTGATATTGATGGAGGTTGTTGTTTAAGGCTTTTTGTTAAATGTGTTCAAAGAGAAGTGTCGATGGTGGGGGAGAGAGGAGGGGCATGGAGCAGGAGGAGGCAAGGTGTAAAACACGCTAAAAATTAAAAGCAGCGACCGTATAACTGTTCCCTGGAAAATCTATGTGTTCATTCAAACTGTGCTTTGCCGGTGCTCAATTTTAAAATCGTAATACTCCATAGAGCAAAACATCTTTTTAGGGAGACTAACTATGTCTTAGGATAGAGGACAAATTTTATTTTTCTGTTGGAAAATGTACACAGAGGGAACTGTATCATGCTGCTTCTTGTCATCCCAAAAACAAATGAGAATTTCTTAAACGTAATGAGCACGAGGCTGCTCAATCACCCTATTTATCCGGGCCCACAAGTGGCAGTTACTCAGAATGCAGATGCGGCTGCAAGGAAGGCAGGAACTGCTGGCGTTTTGCTGAGATGCTTATTAAGTCGAAGCTCTGTGCACCTTTCCATGACATCGTGGGCATTAAGTGAAAAGCAGTCTCATCGAACCAAAAGCCCAATTTCCCGTTGAGCTTATGGCTCTTAATAAACCGAAAGCGAAGTTCTTTCTAACAAAGACATCTCAGATTCTTGGCTAAAGAGAGGGCCTGCTCCTCAGAGAAACAGCTTTACCTGGAACCAAGGGGGCAGTGTTGCACCTGGAGCACAGGAGAGGGCTCTACATGTAGTCAGTCATATGTCCGGTGCATGCAACACCTGTGTGCCCACCTGGCCCCAGAGTGTGCTTACAGTGGCAGCCATATCACTGTCTGGGTTGACATGTGTCTACATTAATTAAATAACACTCTGATTAATGCATGGGCCATCAAATTCCTGTCAGGGTTAGATAGCATGTTAGGTGTCATACACCAAGAGGCAAATCAAGAATATTATTTCACCGAGACAGGCTTGGCTCAGTGGATAGAGCGTTGGCCTGCGGACTGAAGGGTCCCAGGTTCGGTTCCGGTCGGGGGCATGTACCTTGGTTGCAGGCACATCCCCATTTGAGGGTGCGCAGGAGGCAGCTGATGGATGTTTCTCTCTCATCTATGTTTCTAGCTCTCTATCTCTCTCCCCTCCTCTCTGTAAAAAAACAATAAAATATATTTTTAAAAAAGAATATTATCTCAATGCTTCAGTAATAGAAGAGGAAACAAATTTCCACAAAATTATTATTAATAAAATCTAAAAGATAATAAAATGATGTTTTTTAAACACATCTAGTGATAAGAATAGGGTTATTGTGGGGAGATAAGATTTTGCCTCAATGGGGTTGAAACTTAGTGTTTCCTAGCACGGAATCTCTTGTAAATATTCATCTGTAAAAACTGCTTTTAGCTCCTGGGGCACACAAAAGCAAAAGTTTGACCCAGATTTGGCCCAGGGCTGACCCTTCTCTGACATAGTGTTTGTTTAATGTTCTCATGGGTATAATGCTGGCGTTCTTCTCTGAAATATAAAAGCAATACTTTGCCAAAATACATTTTAGTAAAGTAGCCCTTTTAGTCTGATTAAAGTGAATGTCTATGATATTTTTATCAGACCGATGCATTCTATCTCCTAGATACAGTTTAGGAATCCACGCCCTGGCTGGTGTGGCTCAGTTGGTTCCAGTGTCAGCCTGTTCACTGAAAGGTCATGGGTTTGCTTCCTGCTCAGAACATATCCCTAGGTTGCAGGTTCCATCTCTGTTGAGGCGTGTACTGGAGACAACTGATGAATATTCCTCATATTGATGTTCCCCTCTCCCTTCCTCTCTCTTAAAAAAAAAAAATCAATAAACACATATCCTCAGGTGAGGATTTAAAAAAAGTCAGGAGTCTGGAGTCTGATTGGATTAGCACAATTTTCTTTTTCAGCTGGGGACCACCCATGAATGAGCAGTAAAATCAATTTAAAGGGTTTGACCAGAATTTTAAAAAGATTGAGTAGAATACAGTAGATGAAAGTATAGTAGAGTAGAGCGGAATGGAGTAGAATAGCCTAAAGGAAAAGGGAGGGGAGGGGAGGAGAGAGAAGAGGAGAGGAGGGGAAGAGAGGAAAGAGGAGGAGGGGGAGGGGAAGAGAGGGAAGAGGAGGAGGGGAAGGGGAAGGAGGAGGAGAATAGTTACATTTTCTATGGTACAGAAAGTTTGATTTTATGTTTTGGAAAAGGGATATCTGACTTGTAAGTATTGTGTGCATGTGCGAGTCTAAGATATATTTTTACTGTGGGTCTTGATGTAGAATACATGTAAAACACTGAGAAATATTTACCTTTTTCAGAATAACAAAATTTAAAAAAAATTTCTAGATGCTGACAGAGGAGTAATATTATCAAACATTTCCAGCTATTTGGTATTAATAAGTCATGTCATAATTGATGGATATAAAATAAATTGAGTGGGTAAAAAGTGAGTGATCAGACAAAGAAATGACATAATTTGGTCATGAAATGATCTAAATGATCTCACATTGCTGTGTTTTCCGAATTAATCCACAAATTTGGGTATAAAATAATGTAAACTCTTTCTCTGTTTATGTCTCAGGAATTGGTGCTTTAAAAATTATAACTGCATATCTTTATTAGAAATAGGCATTATAGTTGTAGAGAAAAATATTTTATAATATTTTAGTTTGCATTCTGCAAACAGCTTCAGCATGGTATTTTACACCATTTGACT
This sequence comes from Lasiurus borealis, assembly GCA_004026805.1. Lineage (NCBI taxonomy): Eukaryota > Metazoa > Chordata > Mammalia > Chiroptera > Vespertilionidae > Lasiurus > Lasiurus borealis. The sequence continues at coordinate 14,974 of PVJN01021736.1, forward strand.
CTTTGCTAAAGAGTTTTCTCTTTCTATTAAGTGGGGTGGTTCGTATCTCAGAGTGAAGTCTTTCTCTGTCTTTTTATTTCAATCTCCCTTTCATTTCTCATTCGGCCAGCTCTTGGTAGGGATGCACCTGGTAATTGGAGCCAAATTGCAGATGACATGAGATACTTAAAGGGACAGCATGATCTTACCCCATGGATCATCTAAACCTGGTGTTCCCTCTTGATTTGAAAATAAAATGTCATCAGGCCTTTGGTGTCCACCTGAGAGTTGAGATTAGTGTCTAAATGGAAGTGGCCAATATTATTAATATCACTGTTCTCATCATCTTCATATGTCTCTGAAAACTGTATCATATGTCTGTGTGGAGGAATGAAAGGGGAAAAATTGTGTGTAAACCAGGAATTTAAATAAAATTGAAATCACAAAAGAAAGCTTTGTCCCTAGGTCTAAAAAACTAAGGATTTAAAGCTAAGTACTACCCAAATTGTCAAACAATATTTTATATGTACAATACTGTAAATGTGATGAGAGGGTATGCATAATTACCTAGCTCTCACATATTAATATACATATACCCAAACTGCTGATTGTGACTCATTAATGGGTAGTAAATGATTTTATTGGTCATGTTTTGAAAATAAGTTAATGGCATAGAACAGAGTAGATTATAGTGGAACAGAAAAGAACTTGGCAAAATTCACCTACCTTTCATAAAAATACCTTTTTCCCCCATTCCATTATGTATACATTTATGTGTGCTTTAGTGTGTAAGAACTGAGTTTCAGTGTAAATATTCCATATAGTGATTCATTGCTAACATTTTTTTAAAAATAGTGCTAAAGTCATAGTGACAACAATGATTAGCATGTTTGCTTTATTCTCTTACATATTTGGTATTTCATTGCCAAATGCCAGTTCACAATAATTAGTAGATTACTTCCTGGAAATGCATCATACAATTTAATTTAGGTAAATATTTTAATGTTTGGTTCCACATGGCATTTATACAAACTAACTATTATTTGGTTAGCTTTTTCTATCTGCTGTAGCTTTCTTATGGGCTATTTTAAGCTTTCTGATATTAAGGCTAAGGACTGAGTTGCAATAGTCCAATAATGCCAACCGAAGAATTAAGAGATGTAACCTAGAAGCATAATGTTATGTTAAACCCTGGGCCCTGGGACAGGGACTCTGGGCAGCCTGATTGTGTTGTGCCGGTGTGAAGGGGGGAGGGGTGTAAGAGAGGGATGGGGGACAGCAGATAGCATTCTGATTCTGAAGCCAAAGAACTTGGTTCTCTAAGAATAATGGGAGAAAAGAGTTGGTCTTCTCTCATGCTACTTCTTAAATGTGTCCAAGCTGAGATCCTGTATTTTTTACGAAAATTACATAATCTATTGTCTTACTGTTGAATAAAAATCAATCCAGCCAGAAATCTTACACTTCAGAAGTGTGAGAATTCTCACAGTCCAAATATTAACAGTGGCTGGATTTTTTTCCCCATATAGTTTTCCTTTGAATAGGTTTATAGAAATACAACAGTGTTCTTACCCATGGTATTTTACCGATCATTATTAGTCAATGAGTATGAACTATATATAAATGTATTACTTAAGGTGTGAGTCTCTGCATCTATGAATTAGGAGTTGCTTGTTAGAACTTGAGAAATTATGTAGAAAAAAAAATCCTACCATGCTGGCACTTCTTGTTTGTGAGCAACATGAAAATAACAACAGCTCCACACAGGGAACAAATTCGAATGAATTCCAACATTAGTGTAAAGTGAATTCTAAATTTAGGGTTTCGATACAAATTTCATGTAAGTTCATCCTGAAGATTTTGGTTACGTCTTGGAATTCAGAAAGTGATGAAGTATAATGTTTGTCAATGTCAATGGTTTATTAATGTGGAAACTTTTGAATGTCATGGGATTAGTATTCCCAAGGTTAACATGTGCAATTGCAGGTTCCATATTTTATCATGTTTAGTCGCCAGTATTGCTGTTGTATTCTGTAGCTTGTAAGTAGACATGTAACGCTCTGAGCAGCTCTGCTCGGGCCGATGTAATGTGAATGTGAATGTTGATGCTGTCCTGCCTGTTCTGAGGGGGAGGGCTTACTCCTGTAAAATCATTCTGCAGGGTTCCAAAGGGCAAGTCTAGCGAGGAACTCTGGCAGCAATTGCAAAGAGAGGCACCTTTTTTGTAAGTATTTGCATTTATGCCAAACGTATATTGTGACCTTCGTGTACATGTAGTCTTTGTTGAGACCAGAGCCCTGACTTCTTACATGAAACATGTAATTCTGTGTCAGTTCATAGGCCCTTTTATAGAGCTATGCATTAAGTATGTCCAGTGAATGTGAGCTATGCACACAACATGCTTTTTTTGAATGTACATTGCTCACCATTAGGGAAAATCCTATTTCAAAATAAAAGAAACTTATCCATAATTGTGAAACAAAGACAAATTTAATAGTTGAAAAGTGACTACCAAAAATTATAACTTGTGATGACATGAATGAGCCTTCATTATACAACTGTGATACCATTGAGTGTAAATAGTGTGATGATGCCTTACATACATACATTCATTGTGTTATTTTTCAGTTGACTTTCTGGTGACCGAGAAAGTAAATGTGTACCTTGTGAAATGACTTTAAGCTCACTCAGGATTTGTTTAGAAGCAGGCCTTCAGTTTCTAATGCAGAAATATTTTAGAGAGAGCAAGCACATGTTTTGTGTCTCATGGAACTACCTGGATTTTCCAAGAATGACGTGATGTCAGACATGTAAAAACCCCCACTGCATGCCAGGCCCCTGAGTCATGCCTGCTGCCATTGACACTTTCATTAGTGTTTTCCTGGGTTTCACCATCATTGGTTGTTTTCTGACTTTAAGTTTTTCTGTACAAGAGCCACATTTTGTCACTCCCTTCAAGCCTCACCTTCATATCCCTTGTGAAACTGTCACCTCTCTATGTGGCGAGCTCAGAAGAAGCAGGAGTGCTTCGTGAAAATGTTAACACCAGAAACATTGGCCACCGCTTTTGGTGAAGTCATTTTAGTAGACAAGCACACATGTAAAATATAATGAGCTACCAGAACTGGAGATTTTCCATTAAATCGACAGTTTGGTTACTATTGAAGATTTTTCCATTAAATCGACAGTTTGGTTATTATTGAAGATTTTCCATTAAATCAACAGTTTGGTTATTATCAGGATAAATTTGCAAAAATTGCAAAATGTGCGCGTGCCATGAAATCACACTGTCGGTCTGGGCCATTCAGTGCCAGGTGAGTAGTGTGGCTCCCTTTTCTCGTTAATTGGTTTCCTGAGCAGGAGCTTTGGAGGGAGACCAAGTTGCTGAGGGTCTTTCAAGTTACTAAACATCTCTTAAAGGGCTCATTTCTCTGGGTGCCACTTACTAACTGATGACAGCTAGCTGAGGCACTCAGGCGGCCTTCCCCTGGAGATGCAGATCCAAAATAAACTGTAGAGATGTGTTCACACCTCAGGCTAGACATTTACAGACTGATGAGGTCAAACCCCAGCCCACGCAGCACAATCGACAAATCATTCATCATCACCCCCTTTACCCCCCAATGATTCCAGAGGGCGAGCCCCCTGCTGCTCATGCCCCAGTGGACGATGGTGGTTTGGGGGATTCCACCAGGTCCCCTCCTTGAGAGGCACGCCCTCCCCTCAATCATCATTGTTGGGAAGCGGGCTTCAGACATCTCCCTGCACTCGTGGCAATTCATGAGCGGAAGGCATTTGTCTCTCCGTCTGATGTTCCCTGGAAGAGTTCCACACGGGGATCCAACCCATAATGCAGCTTCTTTATTAAAATACGTGCGGTGGAAATTATGCTAATTGTGTTGCAGTGTAATTATAGACTAGAGAGATTCTTTGCACTCTGAATTAAATTGTTGTAGATAAATGTGCATTAACTTAATAGTGTGCAGCTAATTGTGAAAGGTAAAGGAGAGAGAGAGAATCAGTTGCAGGATGTTTTAGAGATGCTGGGTGTACACTCCCGCCAAAGCCCACTGGGATGAGAATTCTGCCAGCATTTTTCTAGGATTTTTCAATACCACAATGCAAAGAGTCACTGGTGACTAAGTAACTCATTTAACTCAATTTGTCTGTGGCATTCATGATGGCAGAGAGTTAAACGTGGGGACACTTTGCAGCTTTATGTCCTATGCCAACTCTCTTTGTGGAGTGAATTCTTTATTCTTCATTTTTGCTTGTGTGCGCATTTATGATCATTATGAAAATGAGATAGGATCTATCATCCCAAAGTGATTTTGCCATGCTCAACAAAAGCTGGATCCAGGAAAATAAATATTTTTTTTTTACTTAGAAGTTTTAAAGCTCAAGTAGTAGTCATATGTCTTTTGTTTCAAAGTTGTCAATTCAGAGGATCATCAAGCTGGGTTTACATGAACAAAAAGTTATTTAATCCCTTCAGCTAAAGAGTTCTAAAACCTATCGGTAGGTGTGTTTTCTGTGCTCATGGATCAGAGTTACCTGAACCAGCTAAAGGAGAGGTACCTTTAAAAAAAAAAAAACATAGAAAATACATTCAGGAATGCTGGGTGATCTTTCAACTAATATTGTCAAACTTAATGTTCACTTGTCATCAGAGCAGAATACCTTCACACCCCATTGAACAGTACTAGGGAGCTCATAGAAATTAGGATCCAACAAAGCACTCGGTGTTAATGGACATGATGTAGACTGGTCCTTAATAGCGGATGTGACTGTCCCGTAAAGGATAGTGATGTGATGTGATATGCAGAGGTTCTTTGCAGAGGGTATGACAGCTTGGTGAAAGGAGAGGGCTTGTTTTGTGCCATGTCACACAACTCACTCTTTCTTCTGTGTTTCCAAGCAACTTTTAAAAATCCCTTTCATGCTTTCTTCAGCTGGAAAACCAACAAAAGTGTTGAGATGTGCATCGAGCTTTTACCGATTCCATTGCATTTCTATTGTCTCTCTTCTCTACTTACATTGCTGCTATGGTGTTACATATAGATTGTTTCAGACACTAACAACCAATAGCCCTGATGTTGAATTGAAATTTTCTAAATCTTTACTGACATATCTCTGTGTTCTTTACATTGATAGAAATTCTCTTTTGACTTAATAAAATTTATCCTGTCTTTCTTTTGCTTCTCACATGTCCTTACGTTTCTTTTGCCAACGTAATTTTGGCACAAGATTAACTTTCAGCCTCAGTTTCCTCACCTCTGAACCAATAAAAAGAGTATGTTCTTTCTTGAAGGATTATAGCAAGGATTAGCAAACTATAGCGCATGGGCCAAATCCAGCTCACCGCCTCTTTCTGTAAATAAAGTTTTATTATAACACAGCCATGTCCATTTTTACTTTTCACCTGTGGCTACTTTTGAGCGATAGCTGGAGACTTGAGTAGTTGCAACAGTGCCTGTGTGGCCAACAAAGCTTAAAATATTTATTTTATATCCCTTAACAGAAAAGGTTTGCTGCTCCCTAGATTGGAATACTAAATTTGTATGTTTGTTGATAAAACATATATAAGCGTGTGTGTGTGTGTGTGTGTGTGTGTGTGAAATCATGTAGCATGAATATACGTTTCAACATATGCTTGGCACATTGAAAGCACTCAATATATGTTGACAACTTTAAATGTCATTTGTTAAGTAACAGTTTTACTTTCTTGTTAGAAAATTGGTTGTGAAAAGGATATTGATAAGATGCCCTTAAGCCCTCAAGTTAAACACAATTAAAATATTTTTCTCTAAAAGTATTTTCCAAAGTAAAGGCTTTGCTTATAACGTTAAGTGGGTGTTGATTATAAGAAAATATGTCATGGCACTTTTTCTTATGTATTAGTTCCCTAGAACTGCCATTAAAAATAACTCCCAACTTGGGTGGCTTACATCAACAGAAATGAATTGTCTCAGGTCTAGAGCAGGACCATGAAGATTTTAAGTGACATCAGCTCACACATTTTGGAGGGATGGGTCTGGTTCCATAGAAGGCTTGATGCAGGCAGGGGTTGATATTTTCAGCATGATACCACAGTCATGCGTGTGTACATATGTATTTGCACTTCACCTTGGCCCAGAAAGAATTTAGGGTGATTTCCTTCCCCCTAATATAAAATTAAAAGTCTACATATGGAGGCAAAATGACCCCTTAAGCATTAGACATAGGGCCACAGGTGTGCTTAGAGCTGCCTTAAGAATGATGTAACAAAAGCTACTCCTACATGCTGGAATTATCTGTTTCCATATAACAAACCACCTCAAAATGTGCTGGCTTAAAACAACAATATAACATAACCTCTTGCTTCTCAGGGTATATTTGGATTAGCTAGAAGATTTAATTTTTTCTCTACCCTTTAGTTCTTTTGGCTGGTCTAATAATTTATATCTACATAATACAGATGAACATATAAAGTTAGTTATATATGTATGTATGGAAATCTCACATATAGAGAGAGTTATAGACCCCCACATACATGAGAGTTCAGAGACAGGTAAAATGAGGTATATGCAACATCCTAAGATGAGGAATATAGAAAGAGGTCAGAAGCATCAGCGGGGCAGAGAGTAGTTCTCAGATTAGTAAGAAGAGCAGATGTTCAGTAATTAGATGTTTGCCTTGTCATATAAGTGGGTCATAAAAGTTATCTCTGGTGATAAGTCTTATTATGAGTGAGGCCCCTAATTTAAATTCCTCTAGGTAGTCAAGGGACAAGTTTCTCCTGAGACCTCAGGGTTGCCTTCAGCTCAGAATAACCCACATGGCAGAGAGGCACATATTAGGGAGGCCTGTTGAACCCGTTCAGTCTCCTCATGAGGATGTGGTGAGAGGTTGGTGGAATGCAGTCATGAACCAGTCGCTCAGGAGTGGACTTTGTAGGGGAGTAACAGTGATTCCCCCTCCCCTTCTTAGTTATTGGCCAAGACACTCCAGATCATAATAAATGACAAATTTACAAGAAAAAAAATCAAGTAAGTTTATTAACGTGTACTTCATGTAAGCATGGGAGTCACCCAGAAAAAGGAGTGTCTCCCTGAGAACGACCCAACACACCACTTAAATACTGTCTTCAGCCAAAGGCAAAAAGGATGGCAGGGGTTGGGGTGAGGGCGAGGGTGGCCAGTTACAGGAAGGTAGCAGGGAAAGCCTTGTTAAACAAGGGTGAGGCTTTTTGTGTGGATTGAAGTCCAGACCTTCTCCATTGCTGAGTTTCTACTCATGGAGTCATCTTTCTCTCCCTAAATGGAGATTTCCTTTATGAATGTAATCTCTATTCTGGTTTCAGAGCTTGTCCTATCAGTAGTTTCTCAAAATATAATCAGGTCAAAGTAATCCCAATGCCAAAGAGGCATATTATGGGGTGGAATATTCTGGTAGCCTCCAACATCCAAGATGGCACACTCTCACCCAGGCAGTTCATGCCAGTTGCACACTGGGAGCTCAGCTGGGGCATTTGCCCAGAACTCCTAATCCATGTGGTGTGGGCTTCTCACAGCCTGTGGCTGGGATTGAAGAGAGAATTCTTTTTGTTTTGTTTTTGTTTTTTTTTGTTAATCCTCACCCAAGGATATTTTCCCTTTGATTTTTAGAGAGCGGAAGGACAGAGAGAGAGAAACATGGATATGAGAGACACATCAATTGGTTGCCTTCCATAAGAGCCCCAACTGGGGTCAGAGATGGAGCCCGCAACAAAGGTATAGGCCCTTGACAGGAATTGAACCTGGGACCCTTCAGTCTGGGGGCCTATGCTCTGTCCACTGAGCCAAACTGGCTAGGGCAAGAAAATTCTTTTTTTTTTTTAACTGTGTGTGTGTGTGTGTGTGTGTGTGTGTGTGTGTGTTGACATACATATATTCACTGAGAGGACAAATTATTATGATCTCTGAATGCATAATACACACACACACACACACACACACACACACACACACATTTTCCAGCATATAAGATTGGGCATATAAGATGACCCTCAAGTTTTCCAGTTAAAATACAGAGTTTGGGATATACCCACCCTATAAGATGACATCTGGAGTATAATATGATCCCCGACATTTGAGAAGATTTTCCTGGGTTAAAAAGTCGTCTTATACACTGGAAAATACGGTGTGTGTGTGTGTGTGTGTGTGTGTGTGTGTGTATTAGAGGCCCGGTGCATGAATTTGTATATGGGTGGGGTCCAGCCAGCCTGGCCAGGGGGAGGGGACATGAGCAGTTGGCTGGCCTGCCTGCTGGTCAAACTCTTGGTCAAGGGGACAATTTGCATATTAGCCTTTTATTATATAGGATATACACTGAGTGGCCAGATTATTCTGCATTCAGAGATCATAATAATCTGGCCACTGAGTGTATATTATAAATACACACACATACTTAGAGAAAGAAAGAGAATTTAAGAAATTGTCTCACGTGATTATGGGGTTACAAAGTCTGAAATCTGTAGGACAGGCAGGAGTTGAGACTGCAGTTCCCAGATAAAAAAATTTTTTTGAAACCTCGCTTTTTACTTTCATGGACAATCAACTGATTGGATGAGGCTCACACACATTGTTGAGGGTTATTTCTTCTTTATAACTGATTGGGGATGTTAACCACTTGTGCAGATACCTTCAAGGCAACACCTAGATTAGTCTTTGATTAAATAAAGGGGTAGTGTAGCCTAGCCATTTTACACATAAAACTACCCATCACAATATCTATTTAAAAAAAGGATAAACTGGTTCATTGAATGGAGATGGATGAGCAGGAAGGAGAAAAACACAGAACCTTCTCATTGGTTAATCTTTTCTAGCAGAGGGACATCAGAAGTAAAAATAATAATAATAAAATAATGAAAAGGTTATAGAGGATGTGCAGACCTTTTCTGTTTAAATGAAACTTGGTCAAAGCTTTATGAAATCTAAAAATAGACATGCTGTTTAAAATGAGCTGAAATTCCTGGAGTTGTTTTCAATTATTTTTTTTAAACCTGAGAAGCATCATGTTTTTTGTCTTGTTCATGATGAAGCTTATCTTCCTTCTTCTATAATCTTTATCTCAAATGTAATGACCTTTTATTCCAAAGATGAAAAAGCTACAGTCGTTTGTTGTTGTTTTTGTGGTAACCTCTTCTAGTAAAACAAATAACTCAAATCCTTTTTAGTGAAAAGAATAGACAAAATAGAAACTTACTAAGTTTGGGTTGAGGAATTGCCACATGGAAATCTTTTTCAGCTTTTGTAATATTTGTAATATTTCTGTGTGTTACCTTGAATAATTCGCCTGCCTAATTGTACACTTGTTTGGCAAGGTTGATAGGTGAGCGCTTTAAGGGTTTGGGGGTGAGCAGATGGAAGTCACCCTGTTTCTGGGGAGAGAGAGGTAAGGAGAACAGGGTCTGAGCCAGCCCCTGCAAATGCCTTCAGTTTTGCCAGCTTTGCAGTGAGTGTCTCTGCACCGTGCGTCTGCCTGCGAACCTTGATACAATGCGGGCATATGCCAGGTTCCCCGATGGGCAGGGTTTATGAGAGGAAATCCATTAGACCTAAGATGGGAGGCTGGCTTCCCGCCATCCCGGTGCTCATGAAAGCAGCGTTCAGAGCATCTGACTTTCAGCAAAATCTAAGACTGCTCACCAGGTCAGTGAACAACAGTATTCACCCCAGGAAGGTAGCAGCAGAAAATGCTGCCCTGCCAGGGTGGCTCTGTTGGTTAGAGCATCCTCCATACACCAAAAGGCTGCGAGTTCAATTCCCAGGCAGGGCTCCCACCCAGGTTTCAGGTTCAATCCCCAGCAGGGGTCCCTATGGGAGGCAACTGATAGATGTTTCTCTCTCTCCCCCTCTCCCCCTTTCCCACTCCCCTTCTCTCTCAAACCACCAAAATGTCATTGGGTGAGGACATACCTACCTACATACATACGTACCTACATACATACATACATACATACATACATACATACATAAAATTTAAATTAAACAAGGAAAATACTATCCCAGCTCTATTCCTCGATGGAAGCGGGTCTGGCAGGATCTGATGGTTATGGAAAAATACACGAGAAGAGTTACCTGTAAGGAGCCTACATAAAACAGACATTCTTTACCCAAAAGGTTTTGTGTGCCACAGAAGGCCTGTGTACCATCAGGCTGCCACGACAGTGGCTAATGAACTGGCATGAAGTTACTTCGCCTGCCACCTGGTCACAGGTGGTTCCTGGGACTCAGGCCAGACTGACAGTTACCCATCCACGCAGGTGCCTGAACCAAAGGAAAGAAGAGGTGAGGACTTCCTCAACTCTTTCCTTCATATCCACGTCTCTGGACCAGACCCGCGGAAATGTAGTCAAGGAAACCTTTGCCACCTCTTGGCTTCATTATCATCAGGAAAGCAGTAGGTGGAGGCCCAGGCATTATGACCAGAGCCGATTAGTGTCCTATGGCCTTGCTCTGGGGACAGCAGAGATCTTCCTTGCACCAGTGGCTCCCAACAGGGAGTGATTTTGCTCCCCCCCTTCCAATCTCAAAGGGCGGTTTGGCAATATCTGGAGACATTTGGGGTTGTTACAACTAGAAGGGGATGCTGCTGGCATCGTGTTGATAGAGGCCAGGGATTTTGCTAAATATCTTACAATGCAAGGAAGCCCCATTTCTCCCAAACAAGAATTATCTCCCTCAGGAAAAAAGGTTGAGAGACCTTTTGTTCCTTCTCTCTCCTAAGTCCCCTCCCAACCTCCCAGAGGAAGCTTCTGGGACAGGGTTCACTCTGCCTCCTTAACACCCACCAAACATTCAGTGGATGAAGGAATGGGTCATGGAAGTGTGATACGCAAGGTTGCAAGTAGCTATTTAGTTACCGCTCATGTGATACTGTATTTCTGTGGTGGTTAGTGTTTTCATCTTTGAAATGTTCCGTTTGTTCACAGTGTGCCTACTCTCTGTAAGCTAGCACAGAGCACAAGGAGCATTAGCATGCGTTAAAAATAGCACAACCCCTGCCACGGCTCAGCGGTTGAGCGTTGACTTCTGGACCAGGAGGTCAGGGTTCGGTTTCCGGTCAGGGCAATACCTGAGTTGCAGGCTAGGTGGGGAGTACAGGAGGCAGCCAGTCAATGATTCTCTCTCATCATTAATGTTTCTATCTTTCTCTCTACTCTCCCTTCTGCTCTGATATCAATAAAAATATATTTTAAAAACAATAGCAGGACCCCTGCTCGCTGGTGTTTACTTCTCTAGTCAAAAGAAACCTGTCCCCGAAACTGGTTTGGCTCAGTGGATAGAGCGTCAGTCTGAGGACGGAGGGGTCCCAGGTTCGATTCCAGTCAAGGGCATGTATGCTGGTTGCGGGCACATCCCCAGTAGGGGGTGTGCAGGAGGCGGCTGATCGATGTCTCTCTCTCATCGATGTTTCTAACTCTCTATTCCTCTCCCTTTCTCTCTGTAAAAAAATCAATAAAAAGTATATATATTTTTAAAAAGAAACCTGTCATTCACCAATTACACATTTAAGTGTAGAATTTCAGTGCAGTGAGGGCAGCATGTCTATGTGTTGCCACAAGAAAAATCATGGTGTCAAGAGCTAGATAGCATTTCCCCCAGACCGGTGTGGCCCTCCAGGTCACACATGTCAAGCTGACACTTGAAGAGTCGGGGTAAACATACCAGCATCACCTACGCAGAGGATCAGCTTGTTTGTCATCAGGAAAAAGCTTTCGCAGGTGCTGAGTGCTTGAGCGGACCAGCACTTGCTCAGCAGATGGGATGCGGGCCAGGTTGGCAGTGGAGGACGTGACACTGTCAGGCTCTGCAGGAAACTACAAAAGTGCGGCAGAGGGAGGAGGCCGGGCCACCTATGCGGCCACTCTGGAGCCAAGTGACAGAGCACAGCGGAGAGTCTGCAGAAGGTCAGGGAGATGCCCCAGCTCGCCTTTAGCGGCATTGCGGTGGGCACGGCGTGGAGGGAAACGGGGGGCCTCCAGCCCGGAGTGAGGGAGCTATTAGAACGCATCAGGAGGTAAAGAGGCCGGGGCCGTGGCTCCCCCAATGGGACTGTGATGAAAATTGAATTTACAATCCTCGTGTCTGGCTGCGTGCTGCCTGTCCAGAGGGAGAGAGGAGCTTCAAAACCACTCTTTTATGGCAATCCTATTTTTCCCCCGACAGAAATAGTCCCTTATAAATATTTGTGTTTTTTTCAAGATAATGATGCCCCCTCCTCCAAAGCCTTCTCCCCCCACCCCATCAGCATCCTGTAGCCTTTAGGTTCTTGGCAACTGTATGGATTTTGCATTTCAGAGAAAATGAGGCAAGGTGGAATTTTTACTTGTTATCATGCTATGGTGATTTTGAGTTCTAAAAATCTCATTCCAAAAATATTTGATAACTCCCCAGCTGCTAAATGAGGATGAAAATGCTGGGATCCAGCGATGCTTTTTTAGTGTGTGTGCCACACGCTTGCTGACATCCTGGTTGGGCTGTGTGGAAAGCCGGCGAGTATGCAGCCTGCTTTCTGAAAAAGGTGCTCTGAATGAGCTGGGGTCCCAGCCATAGCGAAGAGGAGGCCAGGCCTGGGGTCCTGGCTGCATCTGGGATGGCCCATGTTTCCCATAAAGTAAGGTTTATGTTTGTCTCTCCCCCCTACCCCCCTTCACCAACTCCGTTCAAGCCTTCTTCCCTTCTTCTATTTAACCACAAAACAAGAATTAAATCACACAATAGGTTATACACTTAAAAGTATCCAATATTGCTGATACCTAAAACATAAGTAGGTCAAGGTATATTTAGAAAGACTCTTAGATGGCACACACGTACTCAATAGGGGATGGAAGGAAGTTGTTTAAAACTTATCCCTGAGCTTTTAGCTCTGGCCCCATCCACAATTTAAATTTTAAATAACAACAGCCTAAAACACTGGACCATTGCTCTGAGAATGAAGAAACTCAGCTGAACTCTCAGTTTCCCACCTTAAGTCATACTTTATGCACTTTTTGTCTGGACTATCAGAATGGGTTTAATAGTTTAATCAATCATAAGTTTTCAAACCTGCTTTTCCTAACTCAGAGACATAGTTCATAGATCTTACACACTTCTGTTTGAAGTTAAAAAAAAGCAAACATTCTTGACCAAATCTTCTGGTTTCTTATTTTGACATCCTCTGATATAGAACAAATCTGAATGCTCTCATAAGTAAAGGAAATAGGCATGGAAGAAAGCCATCTTTGAGATCTTGCATCTGACCCCAGTCTATAACTCGGATATTTAGTGAAATGAAAGTCAGACACTCCTAGAAAATCACTGGAAAAATTGGTCAAATCTATCCTGCAAAATAGGAACAGTGTGCTTTGCACGACCTGTGATTAAATTTCTCCTGAGCCAACACAAGTTCCACCTTTCTTAACCATCTCTGAGAACCAAGGCCTGGGAGGGTGGGCTCTAACCCATGTGACCAGCACAGGGTACAGACTCTTTGAAACCCTTGAGACTTCCTTTCACCAACTTTGGGCAAGTCACTCAACCTCCCGGAACCTCAGTCTCCTCATCAATAAAGTAAAGATGATTATAGACCCTATTGCGAAGAGTCATTGGGAAGAAACTACAATTTCTTTTTAAAAATATATATATTTTTATTGATTTCAGAGAGGAAGGGAAAGGGAGAGAGAGATGGAAACATCAATGATGAGAGCTAGTAATAGATCCACTGTCTCCTGCATGATATCCACTGAAGATCAAGCCCACAACCCAGGGATGAGCCCTGACCGGGAATCGAACCCTGACCTCCTGGTTCATAGGTTGATGCTCAACCACTGACCCACACTGACCAGGCTACAATTTCTGATCACTCCAGTGCAGTCAAGTCTAGAAAGAGATGCTTGTTACCGTCACATGATAGCAGAGCTTGCTGAACTGTGGCTTTCTATCCCTCACATGATTTCCTGTTGTGCACTCCAAGTCCATAGAGCCCAACAGAGACCCTGGAGAAAGGCAGGAAATGGGCATGAGGAGGACCCTCAAATTCAAGAGCAAGAAGGAAAACTTTTAAGAGCAATTTGAGACAGTGAAGAGCATGCCGAATATGATGTGTTTGCAGTTAGTCTGTTACCACTAATGTGGTATTTTGTCATGAGCATGATCCCATTGCACTATACATATGTTCTTGCTCAGGTTAAAAGGAGAAAGCAATTTTAAACGTTGGTCTATTCCCCAAGATGTCATAAGCATCTTCTCAATATATAAAGAACCATTAAGGGTTATTGTGTTTTAGATCTTTATAAATAACCCATTTCAGATATTCACCAGAGGAAAAATTGTTATGCCTGAAGAAGACTATTTTCCAAAACAACAAGTATTTATGTTTCATTGAACTCATTGACTGTCACATAATTGAAATTATGAATTAAAATCTTAATAATATAAATGTCCTACATACATGAGCTCCCCTTTTCCCGATACTTGTTCACTCTGTTAAATTCTTTAGGTTTAGGTCACAGCTAATGGAAGGACCTTCATTGACCACTGTTCCCAGACTGTGTTCCAAAGTGTCCTAAAGTGACCCAGGAAATCCATAGGGGATAGTTGAAGTTGTCAAGGGAAACACAACTTATGTCGGACACCGAGGGACGTATGAGCTCAAATTAGTTTGCTTTCAAAATTCCATTGTGCCACACTGATTTTGATGATGTACTAACTTTGCACAAGCTTTCTGTCATGAAAAGCAAAGACCACTGAAAATCAGTCTTTGAGAGGAGCAGACTACAGCAATGTCTGACTCTAAGGGTTGAGAAGATGTGCAGTGCCCCAGGAGACACTAACTTCTTAGGACATAGACACTTCCTAAGCTGTTCAGACCTGACCGCTTAATAAATGGACCTGTCAGGCATTTCTTACAAACAGCCCTGTGAGCTAACCCGGTTTGGGAACTTCTGTCCATTTATTGCGTTCAATTCTCACAAAGAAAAATAAATTGGGGAAGCAATTATTGAATTAACCTTCTCAAAATCCAAATGATATTTTTCCTTGTGGCCTTAGTATGCTGCTGTGAAGATAGTATATAAGATGTTTTTCTGGTGAATAAAAAATATTTAATGAAGAAACCATAATTCTTGATTAGTGGAAAAGATAAAAGAAATAATGCATGCTTTTATTATTTGCATAAATAAAATCAATCCATAAAACTCTATTTATCTGCCACTTGCTCATTTTCCTGTAATCACACCTGTTCCATTTGTCCTGTCCTCCCATCTATCCCATTTTAAACTGTAAAGATCTGCGGCAGCAATAGCAGAAAATATATTTAAACTCATTACAAACTGTACAATTAATTTTCAAATTAATCATAGCCACTCTCCTGAGAGTTAGGTTACACAAAGGTAATAAAAGCCTAGTGTAAGACTTTACCAATGGGTAGAAATTAAAGGTAATTGGACACCATTATCTTGAAATGAATACCTTCTTTTTTTGTTATTGCACTTTAAAAAGAATCTCGTTAATGTATTCAGTTGCACAGATATGGAATTTCCCAGTATAATGTCATATAGCTTTCCTGTTCATGCACCTTTCACCCATGATCTGGAAGGACTACTAATAAATATTCATTGTTGGAAGTTTTATTCAAAATGACAGTTGAATATATCCTCTACATTTTATATTTAGAAACAGCCAGATACCAGAAATGAAGGGTAATTAATAGTTTTCTAGCAATGAAATATAGTAAAAGAAATACAATGGATAGATTTTTTTTTTTTTGCATTTAATGTCTAGTAATGAGAAGTAATTGTGAATGGCCACTTGGACAAAGTAACTTTATTATTATTATTATTTAATATTAAGAAATGTGCCTAAAAGATTCATAGCTTCTTTATAACTCCTTTAAGGGCACAGTGAAACAATGGACTTACACAGATGTGTTTTTGACCTGGGCACTAGTAACTATAGACCTAACTAAATGTCTAGTGTATTGTTGTTGTCTTTTTTGTGTGTGTTTTTGTTTTTCATTTTCTAGCTGCTAAGCAACAAAACCAAAATATTTTCTTCTGTTCCTACTGCATTTTAGGTAAAAACAATGACAAAAAAATGCTAAGAAGATAATCAATGAAATCATTAATCAGTTACATTCCTTGTCAAGCTTGCTGTCTACAAGATTTCCAAATAAACAGTCAACGATGCAGGAAAAGTTAGACTGTGGCTTCATGGAGATCCCAATGGTTTCTTCCCTTCCTTTTCCTTTTATGTTACTTGTAGTTTGGGTGTCATGTTGACAAAGCTGAAGAATGGCCACTTTAACCCCAGGTGACACTTCCACAGAGGCAGCCAGTTGTAAATGTACACAGTTAGCACCTTCCCTCCTTCCGTGACCCCTGGGTCTTCTGGCTGGCAGCTCCATGCCTGTGGCCAATTGGAAGAGAAGGAGTAGCCCAGGGGCTTAATCACAAGGAACGACCACAGCCTGTAGGTCAGTGGTCAGCAAACTCATTAGTCAACATGTGGCTTAAGAGCCGAAGTTTGCTGACCACTGGCCTAGGCCACTGGGAGCTGGCCCGGCAGCCACAGCCCAGTCTTGGTGTTCTTTGAAGCATAAACAATTTCATAAACTAGCAACATCACACAGGGCATCTCATTCTGACGATGATGGGTCAAGACAAAACCAGGACCCGTCCGTAGTTATGCCTCAACACAGGCAAAACATGAATGTTGTCTCAGTGACAGAATTGGTGAAAATAACCACGTGTCCTGGCTTAACGGCAGTGACTTCTGTTTCTTCACCATGTTTAAACCTTGCTCTGTTCTTCCCTCCTTTGAGATAAGGAAGAGGGGGGATGGATGGTTATGGAGGGAATAAAGAAGAAAATATATACATATATGTATTTTTTTTAAAGAATCTTTAAGATACTCAGTGAATTTCCCCCACATCCTGAACAGAGCCCTGCTCCCTTGAATCTGCCCAAAAGCACCTTAACACAAGCCCTAATTCTGGTCTATTGTAACATCATCTTATTGAAATACCTCAGAGTCCCATAGTGTGGGTTTTTTTTTTTCTGTTAGAAGATATAAGTCTAGCTTTTTTCAACCACAGATGAGCTTCTGCTGGTCCTGGCTGGCTGATACTGGCTTGGGAAGCAACTTGTTTTTTTGAAGTATACTCTTCCTGAATACTACCCTCTACACCACGTGACCCTATGTCCATTGAGAAATTACTACATAAAAGAATAAGTGCTCTCTTCCTTCAGCAAACCAAAGACAGGAGCTGAAGTTTGAAACTAGAGGCTGGATGCATGCAGAGCAGACGATGAGATATCTTGGCTCAGTGTAACTTGAATAAGCTTTGAACAGTTGACCACCAGATTCCATGCACTGGCTTATTTTTTATATTGGTCAAGTCACTAACCTGTTTGACCTGACTTCCCATTCTACACAGTAAGCATGGGGAAACCTGGGTAAGGTGCCTTTCCATTCTGTGATGTAAAGAAAACCAGATAAAATGCATGTTAAAAATATCTTTAGGCACTTTTCTCACATGGTGCCTTTCTAGACCATATTTTGTTATATTTCACTAAGATTTTGATACCTTTTACTAAGACTTTAAAAGAAGTATCTCTGGTCAGTGTTGTCTGAAATCGATTTAGTTGTGATTTATCGGTGAACTAAGATGACAGAGATGAAATCATGTATCAAGAACATGCTACACTAAGTGATTGCTAGCCAAGCCTGGACGGCGGTTATCAATCAGCCTCACAACTTACAGTGTAAACACACCACAGTGGGTGTGTGGGACGAGCTCTCACTTCCAGAAACATGGAAGATTCCAGCATGGGATCTTTAGAGACAGGTGTTCTTGCACCTAGAATGTATCTACTGTATAATTGCGACCTCTCTCTGAAGATCAGAATGTTTTCAGAAACAGAATCATTAAAAACGCTATTTTTTCACAGAGAACTGTCAAGTGATACAGTTTTCTAATTTATAAGAAAACGTGCTGCAGTCTGTGATCTATACACAGTATATTCCCAGCCCATTATTTAACATTTAAGTTCCTTTTTATGTACATGATATATGTGTATACACACACATACACACACACACACACACACACACACACACACACACACTGAAACCTTTGAGGGGGATCAGGCCCTGTTTTTCAAATTCTTTATCTAATCCTGAGCCAAAATCCTGATCTTCTTCTGATATTGACAAGTTAACACTGTTACTTAAACAGGTTTGAATCATACAGCCCTAACTCGGATCTTGACCATCAAATAGCCTTCCCTCTTGCTCCCAATCAAGGTTCACAAGATCAATTGATTTTCTAAGAAGACTTATGGGCAGTTAATTTTAAAATAGGTGTATAGTCATAGAATATAAACATTTTCCATACAGGATAAAGTTGGTGGGTAATAAATTGTTGGTTTTTTTTTCCCCCTCTGTGCTTTTGTCAGCAAACAGAGCCTGTTAGAATTTCCAGGGCAACTAAATTCTTCCACATATGAAATTGTTTTTTTGGGAAAGAGTCTAGTTGCTTCAGTCAATAAATAAATAGTATTTCAAAGTTAATTGATACTGAATAGGTATTATAATGCAATTGATAATATTCTTTGTAATTTAATGGCCTTTTAGAATATTTCCGTCTTAAATAGAGGCAGAAATTCACTGGTACTTAAACCACATGTGACTGAAAATGATAAATAATAGCATAAATGTTGGCTAATCATTTCACATTATTTTTCCTCTCAACTCCTAATAAATTGAAGTCAGAGAAGTCCGTGGCTTGATTGAGATTAATTTAAACCACCCAGTACCCCTAATAGTTTAGTAATAACCAATTTCTCATTATTTTACTCTTTCTCTCCACTTCAGCAGAAAACTTGCTAGGTGAAATTATTCCTTCTTATTCTGAAATAATAGAGGCGGGTCCCCAAAACACCATCCTAGTCTGACCAACCCACCCACTGGCCACAGCTTGGGCCTAAGAGATGAGGTAAAGCTTTGGGTGCGAGCAAGTGGAGGATGCCTATGGGGAGATGGGGGATGCACAGAGCACCTCTTTCCTACACATTCATATGCAACCCGTGGGAAATCCTACTGGCTCTGCCTTCAGAAGGCATGCAGACTCCCTTGCTTCTCAGCGCCCTCTGCTGGACCGCCCTTCTTCCTGCTCTGGTCCTCTCCCCTGTCTGACATGCCAAGCACACGCCTGCCTCTGGGTCCTGTTACTGCTCTGCCTTTCTGAAACATGCCCTCTACCTGGCACTACTTTAGGTCTCTGCTCCAAGGTGACCTTC
>PVJN01021737.1:0-34254 GCA_004026805.1 Lasiurus borealis
GGAGCCTTTGGCCATATCTGATCCAGGTCAGCCAACTTGGACCCTGCCCGCCTTTCCACACTCATTCCTCCCCACATCCTTCCTGAAGCTCTTATAGTTCCTCCGATAAACCATGCTATCTCTATGCTTTTGCTCATGCTGTTCCTCTGCCTGGCACGCCCTTCCCCTACATCTTCGCCTGCACATTTCTTTTTCGCCTGCAAGATATATCTTGTGGGTTTTCTTTCTGAGAAGCCTCCCTCAAGTTCCTCAAGTCTCCATTATGGTTGCTTCTCCTATATGTTCAGTACTTGATGCTCACTTCTATCCCTATCTCTATTCCAGTGGTTGACCAATGCATTGGTCAACAGAACCGCAATTTGCTGACCACTGCCCTAGCCTATGGCCAGGAATGATGTCTGCTCCATCGCTGTACCTACAGTTCTTGCAGAGAACCTAGCACCTAAGAGATGCTTAATACAGACTAACTGAGCTGAACTGAAGTTGAAATCTGGCAGTGGTTATTTAGAAGCAAATAAGAGAAAGTAGTAGTACTTTCCACAACAAATAATAACCACAATTTCCCCATCAGTAAAATGAACGATATAGAGAAGATCCTTCCTAGAATCACTCAGCTTTAAAATCCTATAACCTCCTCTAACCAGTTTGGTTCAGTGGATAGAACCTCAGCCTGCGGACCAAAGAGTCCCAGGTTCAATTCCGGTCAAGGGCATGTACCTTGGTTGCAGGCTCTTCCCTGGCCTGGGCCCTGAGCAAAGCTTTCGCAGGAAGTAACCAATCAATGTGTTTCTCTCACCTCAGTGTTTCTCTCTGACTTGCCCTCTGACTTCTGCTCTCCCTAAAAATCAATGGATTAACAAAAATAATAATAATAACAAACAAAAGAAATAGGCCTAAGAAAAACCAAGGCCTTTTTAAAAATAAAATCCCATAATATGGGACCTGTGGAACTTTTTGCCCCCAAAGATAGAAGTGGCTGAAAAGTAATGGTTTAAGAAAAGTAATGATCTATGGTTTATATGGCTCTTTCCCCCACTAGGCTATGAACTCTGTGTCCCCTGAACTGAGCAGGGTGCCTGGTCATGGAAACACCCATTAAAGGCTTATTGGGTGGATAGTGGGTGAGTGGACGGGTAGATGAATGGATGGATGAGTGGATCAGTGGATGAGTATGTGGGTATATGGGTGGGTGGGTGGATGGGTGGGTGGGTAAGTGGATGGATGGATGGATGGATGGATGGATGAATAGATGAGTAGGTGAGTGGATGGATCAGGGATATGTGTGTGAGTGTATAAGTGAGTGGATGGGTAAGTGGGTGGGTGGATGGATGAGTAAATAAGTAAATGGATAGGTGGATGAATGAATGGGTAAATAGATGGGTAAATAGGTGGATAAATGGATCAGTGGATGAGTGTGTGAGTATATGTGTGGGTGGGTGGGTAGGTGGGTGGATGGATGGATGGGTGGATGGATGAGTGCATGGGTGAGTGGGTAGATAAATAGGTGGGTGAATTAAGTTGTAAGCAATACTTTAATAATAAAATTAACTCCTGTGTTTGCATAGCACTCTATAGTTTTCCAAATACTTCCACATAAAATGCTCCATTTGCCCCCCCACTGGCAGCCTGGAAGGAAGGTCAGAAAGGTTCTATCGCTCCAGCCCTTACTCTCTCATCCCCAATAAACGCAAGTTTAAAAGGGTTTAAGTAACGCGATCAATATCCCCAACTAGTTTGCAAATTTAAGCCTGGATCTGTCTGACCTCTAGACTTGTGCTCTTTCCCACTCCCGCTGCCCGGAACGCCACTCCACCCCTCGCCCCGTGGTCAGGCCCATTAGAGTGAGTGCTGCCTCCACCCGAGCCTTCCAGCCACCCTGCCTCTGCTCTTCCTCCCCAGCTAGCCGTCCTCTCTCTCTTCTGAATCCCCTTCGCACCGGATCTCTGGGGGGACTTTTTTCACCTCTTGCCTTGTGTTGGAGTTGCCTGCGCGTACGTCTCTCTCTCTCCTGCTTTTAATTTACACCTTAAGCTCCCCTGTGACAGGAGCTTACGGCGTAAACTGTAAGACACATACACGTGGCCCTGCACCTCCCCCTGCTCCCGAACTGGGCGTTGAACCAGTGAGTGAGTGAATGAGAGGGAGCTCAGGGCTCTTTGACCTGGGCACATGGATGGACCCTCACCTCCACCACCGGCCACAAGGAGCGCCAGTGGGTAAGTGTAGGTTTCCAGTTCATGCTTCTTTGGTCTGACAACTCTCTGAATGTCCAGACCCTAGTTCAAGGCCTCTCATAACTACTAGTAAATCTCACCCCCGCTTCCCCAAACCACAACAGGCAGACCTACCGCACACACACCATCAACTCTGAGCCACCTCCAGGTGCTAAAGCTTCCTGAGCTTCACCCTAATCACCCCCAGCACCCTGCTTTGCTGGAGAAAAAAAAAAATTCTTGTGTCTTGTCGGGGCCTTTCTATAAAGGGGGCATTCAGCCCAACATCCTACCCCTGGCACGTCCACTGAGGGGCTGCTCTGTGCAGATGTGGTTCCAGCAAGCCAGAGGGCTACGGTTAGAAGCCCCATTCTACAGATGCAGAAACTGAGGTCAGCTCCCGAGAAGATAGCCGGCTCGTTCTCAGAGGAGGTGAGAGGCCACACTACACAGGTCTGTCCACTCGTGCACGGGTTACCTCTCTCCTCTTAGCCACCGCGGCCACTGGGTCGAAGAATACCTCCTGCCCTCCATTCCTGTGCAGGGTCTTCCTAAAACCCCCCTCGGGCAAAAGGAACGGGTGAGGCTTCACAAGAACAGCTCTCTGGAGAACTGTCTGGAAGAAGGGTGAGATTCTGCTCCTCAGACTCTGCGGTAGGCCAAGCAGGCTCTGGGCATGGAGAGGGGACGCATCGGAGCAGCCAGGCAGAGAGGGGGAAGGAGGTCCAGAGTGCCTTGGGCTAGGAATCTGGCCCATCTGGTTTAGAGTTGCCATTTTCCTGCCAGCGGCCACTCTGAGCCTATGGAACTGGACCCATGGGTGCCGTCGGGGAAAATCAAGATACATTTTTAGATGCCTCTCTTGACCCCTTCTTCGAGGTTTTGGTGAGAGAACTCGCTCTTCTGGCCGGATGGGTCCGTCTAGCTGGGAATGTTTATTTACTGGAGGGGTCAGGGGTGAAATGAAAGGCGCTGACACCATGACTGAATAGAAGGCGTGGGCTGAAACCTGTTTGGCTCAGTGGATAGAGCATTGGCCTTCGGACTGAAGGGTCCCAGGTTCGATTCCGGCCAAGGGCATGTATCTTGGTTTCGGGCACATCCCCGGGGGGGGGGGGGGGTGCAGGAGGCGGCTGATTGATGTTTCTCTCTCATCGATGTTTCTAACTCTCTATCCCTCTCCCTTCCTCTCTGTAAAAAATCAATAAAGTATATTTAAAAATTAAACAAATAAAAAGGTCTTTAAAAATTTAAATAAATAGATAGATAAATGAATGAATGAATAAATAAATAAATAAATAAATAAGTAAGTAAGTAAGTAAGTAAAAGAATGCTTGGGAAACGGGCCCGAGATGCTAACATTCGGTCACCATGACGCTCTCCAGGCTCACAGGGAGCTGGTGGGGATGCACATCCTGCAAACTGTCAAGGGCAGGCACAGGAGCCTGAGTGGATGGTGGTGGCTGAGGGAGGGCCCCGTGGACACCTGCTTGGCCAGAACTCAGCCTCTGAGCCGGACCTCACCCTACCTGCTCAGGGCTGAGTGGGTGGAGAGAGCCCCCCACCTGCTTGGCCTGGGTCAGGGGCGTGTCCACTCCCAGCCCCGCCCAGGAGCGTAGACAATGGCACCCTTCCCCCCACCTCACCAGGACGTGAGGATGGGATTTTGTCTCTTTTGTTCACTTCTGAATTCCTGGTGCCTAAAAGAGTGCCTGGCATTGTGCATGCTCTCAATTCAGAGTCGCCGAATCAGTCTGCTTCCTGGCTCCCGTCAGAGAAGGGGAAAAAATGACCTCTAACAACTCTGAGCTTCCCAAGGAAGAGCTCAGAACCTGGGCAGCCAAGAGAGAAGCAGAGATCCCTCTGTGTGGCCTGGGTGACCCCCGCACACCTCCTACAGTGAGGGGAGCAGGTGTACCCCAGTCCCAGGGCCTGGCTGGTGGCGTGGGCCCAAGCCCTCCCCCCACGCCCCCCAGCCCTGCGCTGCCTGCTCTTCCTTCCCCATCTGCCACTGGCCCATGACAGCTCCAGCCGGAAGGTCCTGGGGGCTCCTGCCCAGCTGGCTGCTGCTTGCCCCCTGCCCACCGGATGCAGCCACCTGTGGTGGGTTTGTGAGGAGTTTGGCGACCTCTGCTGGTGGTGTGTGCACATAGCTCCGCACTCCAGGCCCCTTGGGGGCCACCAAGGGAGAGACCACAGAGTCGGCGCCAGCCTTTTAACTGTCTGCCTCCTTCTCTGGAGGCCCAGGGACGACATCTGGTGCCAGGACTCACCTGGGTTAACATTTGGCAAAGGCAGCTCCTGTTTGGCAGCTCCCTGGAGTTTCCCGCCAATGGGAAATAAGAGACTCCCCCCCCTCCCTGCCCCCCATCAGCAGCTCGAGGTGAGGCAGCCCAGTCTTGGAATGAGAGGGCTCAAAGGGACCACAGAGATGCCTCAGGACCTATTCTCTCTCTCTCTCTCTCTTTTTTAAATATACGTTTATTGATTTCAGAGAGGGAGAGAGAGAGACATCAATGATGAGAGAGAATCATGAATCGGCTGCCTCCTGCACACCCCCAACTGGGGATCGAGTCCGCAACCTGGGCATGTGCCCTGGACAGGAACCGAACCTGGGACCCTTCAGTCCGCCCCCTATCCACTGAGCCAAACCAGCTAGGGTGGGACCCATTCTTATTAGCAAGAGAAGAACTCTCAGAGATGGCGGGTGACAAAGCTGGTACCCACACCAGGGTCCCCTCTCAAGGGGCCTAGCATCTCTCCGCTGCTATTGCTCACCCCATCCTCTCTGCCTGCTCTCTCCCCACATCACCCGTCCCAGCCCCTGCCACATCTCCCCTCCAAGTCAGGCGCTGCATGAGAAAAAGTCCCCTCGCTTTGCCCCAGTCACAGGCACACTCAGCGCCCCAGGCCCCAGGGGCCCCTCACTTGGAGGGGAGTAATACCACAGGGCTCACCCCCCTTCCTGGCCGTCTTCCTCCTCTCCCGGTAGAGGGGAGAGTGGAGGGTTGCTATGGACACGGCCCCGGGCTCTCCCTCCTCGGTAACCAGCCACGCCGCCCTCCCTGCCACAGGCCCAGCCTCTAATTGCCAAGCCGTGGGGGCAGCGGGGTGCCCCACAGGAGGCCCCAGGCGGCGGGGAAACCGGGGCTGCGATGGGCTGAGGGGAAGGAGAGAGCGACAGGAAGGAAATCACCCGGAATTGGAAGCAACAAGCCCGACCTGGGTGGGCAGGTGGACAAAAACCTAATGTCGATTTCGCCGGCATCGGAAAAGCAATCGCGTCTTATCATTGGACCCCTCCTCGCTGTGGCCAGCGTGTCGCCGCCAGCAGGATGCCGAAGGGAGGGCGGGAGGCCCACCTGGGCAGCGGATATGAGCCGTGCCCGCAGGAAAGACCGTGGCAGACCTCCGGCTGTTATATAAGCACAACCAGGTGCCCGGGGGCTTTTCTGAGCCGGAAGCTCGGCCACTCTGCTGCCCTCTGGACAGGGGTGCCCCAGTTCCCCACTGTGACACAGCCCCCCATTCATCCTCAAAGGGGATTCGGTCATTAGCACCCCTGCTAGTGTCCCCACCGTGGGAACAGAGCACATTCCGCCCTCCCCAGCCACACGAGACTGTAGAGCCATCACCTCGGCTCCTAACCCATCCATGAAGACCGGAGCCAGCCACCTCCCAGAACACCCCCTCCAGGAGGCCGGGCAGGACACGCACTGCCACGCTGGCTCCCACCACGAGACCAGCGCGTGCTGCCCACCACCGGGCTCTCCGCCGTGAGGTCAGAACGTGGTCGCCTCTGTACGTGGCCCTCCGCTGCCCACCGCACAGCAGAGCAGGTCACTCCGACCAAGACCACAGACTCCGCACAGCCACAGGCTCAGGGCCGAATGGACACCAGGTCCAAGGGGAAGCATCCGTTCTCTGGTTTCCCGGCGAAGGACACCCCAGAGCCCCCAGGGGCCACAGGGAACCTTTAAAGAGAGGGCCTACAGGAAAGCGTGCTGGGCCCTGCTGGTCACCGAACGGCCGTGAGGTAGAGGGGCCACTTCTGGCGGCTTTGCCTTCTCAGCACCACCATGAGGAGGGCCGTTAGCTTTTCTCTGCCCGACCCTCCCCACATGCAGCAATCCTGGGGGACGTGAGACTAGACTAAGGAAGCCCATCTCCATCCCCAGAGATTCCTGAGATATAGATATAGATGATATAGATATAGATATAGATATAGATATAGATATAGATATAGATATAGATATAGATATAGATATAGATATAGGTATGGGTATAGGTATAGGTATAGGTATAGGTATAGGTATAGGTATAGGTATAGATACAGATAGAGATGATATAGATATGGATGTGGATGTGGATATAGATATAGATATAGATATAGATATAGGTATAGATACAAATATAGATGATATGGATGTGGATATAGATATAGATATGGATATGGATATGGATATGGATATGGATATAGGTATAGATATAGATATAGATATAGATATAGATATAGATATAGACATACATACACACATACGCATGCTATGTGTATAGATAGATGTGTGTATACATGTATAAATGTATAAAGAGATTGAGAAAGAAAGGTGGAGAGAGGTGGTCAAATCCCCACATTTGCCGACATGTCTCTTATTTTTAATTTCTAACTGAATGAGTCACCAAAAGTCATCGGAACTCCCTGTATGATTCATCGGCAAATATTAGCAACGAAGACGCTGCCACAAGAGTTACAGGAAGTAAGGAAAAGCATCCTAAGTCCTGTCGATTTTGTAAAGGCGAGCACGTTAAACAGTCGACTGTCTTCGCGACCGTGCCACGAGTTGGGTGCGCCGAACAACGCTCTGCTATTTCACCCTGAAGGGAGATGGTTGTCGAGAGGAAAAGTTTTAAAACGTGTTTTTGAGCTTCGTGATGACCTCAAAACGTTTTTTAATCGGAGAGCAAGACCGCAGTTCGGGGCACTTTTCAGCGATAAAAGTGAACCACAGAAAATAGCTTATTTGGTTGCCATCTTTGCCATCTTGAGTGAGTTAAATTTATCGCGGCAAGGACCAAATGCAACATGCCTCAGTTTGTCTGAGAAGATCCGGTCATTGCAAATGCAACTTTAACTTTGGCAAAAAAAAAAAAAAAATGGATGCAAATAAAATTTACATGTTGCCTACCTTATCTGTTTTCTTTGAGGAACAGGACATTGAACCAGACAAAAGGATTACAATGATAATTTCTGTGAAAGAGCACTTGCACATGCTTGCAGACGCAATTTCGTCGTACTCTCCAAATCTGACACCCCATTTGCACTTGCCAGAAGCCCATTCACAGTCAAAGTTGAAGATGTCCCTGAGACAGCACAAGAGGAGTTCATTGACCTTAATAACAGCAAGGCAGTGAGAGCTGATTTCTCTACAATGCCAGCCACAAAATCCTGGATCAAGTGTTTGCAGTCATATCCTGTTCTGTCTGAGACTGGGTTGCGCCTTCTCCTTCCATTTCCAACAACATATCTTTGTGAAACAGGGTTTTCCGGCTTGTTGGTTATCAAATCAGAAGTAGACTTGTTGTGGAAGATGATTTTCATGATGCTCTTGCAACGACTACCCTGAGAATGTTTGATCTGGTGAGAAAGAAGCAACCTCAACCTTCGCACTGACGTTGGCTTCTTACGCACACTGTCGCAAAATGCCGCAATGCCGTTTACTGTGGTTATGTTAAGACCGTTACCCACGCTACACCGTGCTTCTAGACAAAATTTCATTTATTGGTAATAAGAAATAAATATTTCACAATATATAATTACATGTTGTTTTTGTGATTAATCACTCTGCTTTAGTTATGTTCAATTTGTAACAATGAAAAATATACATCCTGCATAGCAGATATTTACGTTCGTAACAGCAGCAAGATCGCAGTTATGAAGTAGCAAGGAAAATAATTTCGTGGTTGGGGGTCACCACCACACGAGGAACCGTATTCAAGGGTCTCGGCTTTAGGAATGTTGAGAACCACTGGGCTAGCAAGTTTTGCCAGTAAAAAAGAGCCACTGGCCCTTGCCAGTTTGGGTCAGTGGACAGAGGGTGGGCCTGCAGACTGAAGGGTCCCGGGTTCAATTCTGGTCAAGGGCAGATACCCAGGTTGTGGGTTCCATCCCCAGGAGGGGGCATGCAAGAGGCAGTCAATCAATGATTCTCCCTCATCATTGATATTTCTCTCTCTCCCTCTTCCTTCCACTCTGACATAAATTTTAAAATGTATTTTTTTTTTTAAATTTGTTTTTAAAGAGAACCACTGAAGAAGTGGGGAGCGCTCCATTTTCAAAAAATGCCGTGAGCAGCAACATGGAGGGCATGGGGCCTCCACAAGCCCCGGTGGAGCTGCCGGCCCGTCCTTCCTGACTTAGCCTCTTCCCTCTCACGTGGGGACATCTTTCCTGCTCTGAGTTCAGGAAGTCGCTGGAAGGTGGAGAGAAGAGAGAACAGCCCTAACCGGTTTGGCTCAGTGAATAGAGCATCGGCCTGCAGACTGAAAGGTCCCAGGTTGGATTCCGGTCAAAGGCATGTACCTTGGTTGCGGGCACATCCCCAGTAGGGGGTGTGCAGGAGGCAGCTGATCGATGTCTCTCTCTCCTTGATGTTTCTGACTCTCTTTCCCTCTCCCTTCCTCTCTGTAAAAAAATTAATAAAATTATTTAAAAAAAAAAAAAAAGAAGAATCCAAAAGCCCTCCATTCAATGACTACAATTAATTTCAGTCCATGCTGTTATTCAGGAGAGAGAAAAAAAAGGTAGACACTTCTGGTTGATTTTTGTGCCACGTGAGAAGGAGCTGTGCCCTGGGGGACCGGGCAGGGCCCAATGGAGGGAAGGACCCCTGTGCCTTCCCGTCTTTGACCTCTGAAAGAGCTCGGAGGAAACGTCCTATGGGTGGGCCAAGCCCAACTCCAAGGCCAAGCTCAGTCACACTGTTCTCGGCCAGGAGGTGGTGTGAGCCCCTTTGCCTCTCCTCCAGCGCCCCGGCCCCGGCTGTTTTCTGCAGCGAGCGATGCCTAGAGGAGAGGCAAGGAGAGACGTGCATCCGTGTGGCAGTTTGCCAGCGGCCCCAAAAAAGCGATGGTGGGGGAGGCCGAGGAAGGTAGTGACTCAAAGCAGGTTCGGGGATTATCTGCTGTTTTCAATTATCCACACCCCTCATCACCATGGAGAACTGAGAATTGGGTGTATCTGCCTCCCCCTCCATGCTGTTGCTGGCAATGGGAGATGTGATCTGTACTTGGAGCA
Organism: Lasiurus borealis; assembly: GCA_004026805.1. Lineage (NCBI taxonomy): Eukaryota > Metazoa > Chordata > Mammalia > Chiroptera > Vespertilionidae > Lasiurus > Lasiurus borealis. The sequence goes on from PVJN01021737.1 coordinate 9,508, forward strand.
AACTGTGGGAATAGGACTCAGCATGGTCTCTCTCTATAAAATTCTCCCCGGCACGGAAATGCCTGCCGTTAAATAACTCCGCACCTGGCTCCGAGTGGTCCCTTTAAAAATAGCCGGGCCTGCCGAAACCGGTTTGGCTCTGTGGATAGAGCGTCGGCCTGCGGACAGAAGGGTCCCAGGTTCCATCCCGATCAAGGGCATGTACCTTGGTTGCGGGCACATCCCCAGTAGGAGGTGTGCAGGAGGCAGCTGATCGATGTTTTTCTCTCATCGATGTTTCTAACTCTCTACCCCTCTCCCTTCCTCTTCACATTTTTGGATTCTTTTCTCTTCTTGCTTTTCCAGTTGAATGTTTTCTGCTTCTTTATATTTCAAATTTTTTACTTGATTCTTGCCATCCTCTAGTCTGCTGTTAGGACTCTGTATAATATTTTTTATTTCAGTCAGTGTCTCTAGTATGTCCTTTTTCATCTCCTCTTGGGTCTCACTAAATGTATCCAACTTTTCTAGCATATTCTTGAAAAACCTTATAAGCGTGGTTTTGAACTCTATATCCAGTCGTGTTTTTTTCCCTCCATTTCTTTTGTTTGTGATTCCTTTCCTTGTCTCAGCATTTTCACTATGCCGGGGAAACTTCTGTGTTGAATTCAGCCTTATGATACCAGACTTGCAAAACCGTAGAAGCCTCTGTTGAGCTTGGGATGGGTGGAATCTCAGGGCTTAAGGGACTGCCTTGCCTTCCAGTCGGCCCTGCTCTCCACGGCCCCTGAGTCTCACGTGACTGGGTAATCACTGGAGCGGTCTTTGTGCGCGCGCGCGCGCGCCCGCAGTGCCTCTAGACCGCTGCCCCTCCAGCTCCCCTACGCACCAGGACCACACGAGACTAGGTCCCCAGGGTTTCACCCAAAACAGGGGCTTAGTGGAGTCAGAAGTGGCACAGTTGGGAGGGTCTGTCTCCCGCCCAGTCCCGAAAGCCAACGGCAAAATCAGTCCTGTGCACAGTGCCGTGCGCGCCACCAGGCCTTTGATCTTTTGCGACTCCCCTAAATTTCCCTGCACTTCTTTCTTTTCACAGTCCAAACTCCCCCCCTATGAGTTTCGGCTGGCTCTGGGGTTTAGTGTCGTAGGATAAGGGGTTCAATGCCGTTGGGAGTCTCCGTTTCCCTCCCGCCAGAGAAAGCCAGCCAGGCACTCCGGCACCCGCTCCCTCCACGCGCGCGTCTCCGTACCTCAGCTTTTTGCAGCTCCTCTGGGTCTCCGTGAGCCCCTCTCTTTCCTTCTAGTTGTAGAACTTCCACTCAGCCAGCTTTCCTGCGGTTCTGGATGATGTTCGTTCTGTCTTTTAGTTGTAGTTTTGAAATTGTTGTGCAAGGCAGCAGTGTAGGTGTTTACCTGTGCCGCCATCTTGGATTCTCTTCCGGCACCTAAGTTCTTGCTGACCTTCTGCTCTGCCATCGTCAGCAGGTCGGCCACTCCCTCGTCATCACCAGATGGCTGCCGCACCTCCAGGCGTCCCCTCCTCACCCTTCACAGTCCAGAGGCCGCAGGGAAGCGCTCCTGTCTTCGGTCTCCTATTAATCCTGAGAACACTGTCCCCAAAGGCTTTCCTCCCCGTTGGACTGGTCAGAAATGAGTGACAGGCTCAGACCTAAGCCAGCCACTGGCAAAGGGGGGGGGAGTGGGATTAAGTACCCTGTTTCCCCGAAAATAAGACAGTGTCTTATATTAATTTTTGCTCCCAAATATCGCTAGGTCTTATTTTCAGGCGACGTCTTATTTTTCCATGAAGAAGAATACGGTACACATTTGTTGTTGAACAAAAAAAAAAGGAACCGAGACCGGTTTGGCTCAGCGGATAGAGCGTCGGCTTGCGGACTGAAGGGTCCGGGGTTCGATTCCGGTCCGGGGGCATGTACCTTGCTTGCGGACACATCTCCACTGTGGGACGTGCAGGAGGCGGCTGATGGATGTCTCTCTCTCATCGGTGTTTCTGACTTTCTGTCTCTCTCCCTTCCTCTCTGTAAAAAATCAATAAAAATATATTTATTTTTTAAAAAAAAAAGGAAATGTATGACCTGTCTACGGTACGGTAGTCATTGTCATCACAAACTAGCTCCCTGATGGGCCGCAGCGCAGCCGGAGCTGTTCAGGCAGCGCGAGGTCTCTTTAAATCAGGAGTCAAGACGCCTGACAGTAGCTTCTATTCCAGGGAGGCCTTATGTTCAGGGGAGGCCTTATTACCGGGGAGGTCTTATTTTTAGGGGGAGGGGGGGAATGCCTTTTAGTATAGCAAGAGAGGCAAAACTGGAAGTAGGTCTTATTTTCAGGGGATGCCTTACTTTCGGGGAAACAGGATAGGGTGGCCAGATTGAGGCGGGTCTTCCCACGAAGCAGCTGTCGTCGACCAGAGGAGTGGGGACTCAAGGAAGCAGGGAGGCCAGTGCTGCACCCGCCATGCCAGCCAGAGCCCCATGACAGCTCTGCATGCGAGCCCTGAGGATCCGTGTCCCTACGGGCTCCTCGGGACTCAGATAAGAAGGAGGAGCAGAGCACCAGCTCGCACCCACATGAGAACCACCCGCCTTATTGTGCGCCGGCTTATCTGGAAGACACACCTGACCGGCTCCCTTGGCGAGATCTGGGAGAGAAATCTCATTAAAGGTGCACTCTGCCACCCACCAGGCAAGCAAAGCCTTTCACAAAACTCCGCAGGCCACGCAGGTGAGGGAGCAGCTTTGCCACCGAGGCCTTTAATTTCCTGCAGGGAGCCTGATGATTATCTGTCTGAAAACGTCTCTGCTCGAGGAGGGATCCGGGAGCGCCAGAAGGAAAGCGCTCTTGCAGCTTCCACGCTGTAAACTCAAACTCCCTAAGCACAGAGGCTTGTCGTGGGGGTTGGGGGCGGGGGGTGCAACCAAGTTCACGGTGTCCCACTACCTCTGCCCTCTCCCAATGCCCTCCAAGGCAACCTGGCACTCCCTTAAATGGAGAAAACCTGAAGACGGACAAGAGAGATGAGAAAGAGAAAGTTGTAAAAAGCAAGAGAGAGCCCTAACTGGTTTGGCTCAGTGGATAGAGTGTTGGCCTGTGGACTCAAGGGTCCCAGGTTCGATTCCGGTCAAGGGCATGTGCCTTGGTTTCGGGCACATCCCCAGTGGGGGTGGGAGGGTGTGCAGAAGGCAGCTGATCGATGCTTCTCTTTTACTGATGTTTCTATCTCGCTCTCCCTCTCCCTTCCTCTCTGTAAATAATCAATAAAATATATTAAAAAAAAAAAAAAAGCAAGAGAGACAGGGACCTCCGTCAGACAGAAGGAGGCAGAGTGTGGTCAGGAGACGAGAGAGAGAGAGGAGGAGGAGGAAGGAAGAGCAGAGAAGGAATGTTGATGTGGCAAAGAGGGAGGAATGGGAGCTAGAGGAACACTGAGACAAGGGAGGGAAAGAGAACTAGACAGACAAGAGACGTCTGGCAGTCACCTTTTCAAGGCTTCTTGTTAACACCAATGTTTGCCGCTGGGACTTCCTGAGTCATCTTCTTGCAGCCGTCGCCTGCTTTCTGCACGAGGACAGAAACCCAGGGGCCGCACACTGTTTTTCCAGCCCAGCAGGATCCAGATGTTTCCAGTTCCTGGACCAAGCCGTGCTGAGGGGTCAAGGGTTCGTTATTCCAAGAGGCCTTGAGTCGGCATGACCTTTAGTTCAAGGTGAGGGAAGAAACAACCAGGACGCAAAGAAGTCATTCTAACTTTGTGAGTTTAGACCTTTGAACTCACCGCTGACTCACTTCTGCACTCACTTCCTGACTTCCCTGGCTGAGATGAAGACATGTCCATAAACAACCCACTGTTCTATCTACCTCCTAGCATACAGGGACATCTCCAGAAATAATGCTCGGCCCTTACTGGTTTGGCTCAGTGGACAGAGCGTCGGCCTGTGAACTGAAAAGTCCCAGGTTCGATTCCGTTCAGGGGCATGTACTTCGGTTGCAGGCACATCCCCGGTGGGGGGGCGTGCAGGAGGCGGTTGATCGATGTTTCTAACTCTGTCTCTTCCCTCTCCCTTCATCTCTGTAAAAAATCAATAAAAATACATTTTAAAAAATAAAATAAAATAATGCTCAGCCCTATGGTTTGGCTCAGTGGATAGAACTCAGCCTGCGGACTGAAGGGCCCCAGGTTCGATTCCGGTCAAGGACATGTATCTTGATTGCGGGCACATCCCCAGTAGGAGGTGTGCAGGAGGCAGCTGATCGATGTCTTTCTCGTCCATATTTCTGACTCTCTGTCTCTCTCCCTTCCTCTCTGTAAAAAATCAATATATTTTTTAAAATAATAATAATGATGATGATGATGATGATGATGATCAGCGTGGCATAAGCTCCATTTCCCCATATTTGCTGCCGAGAGACCTCATTCATCCTTCGAGGCCCTGTTCTGATGAACCACCTCTACGAGGCCTTCCCGACTCCCACCATCCCGAACAGGGTCAGCTGCTTTCTCTGCTGTTTGATCCCCACACGTTGTAGGAACTTCCACGTAAGCACCGCTTACACGGTTGTTATAATTACGCGGTTCTGTCCCCCAGCATCTGGGGCAATGCCAGGAGCAGGGCGGGAACTCCATAACTATTTGTAGAATGAATGAAGGAGTAAAATGTTAAAATCTGGTTCCCTGGTTAGATGGTGAGGTCCTCAACTTGTACGGAATTACACTGAATCACAGCCCTTTGGAGCCATGAGGCAACTGGCACCCACCTCGTCCGGCTCTCGGGCGTCAGTGTGATTAGAATTCCGTGAGCACCCAGCTCTTCTCACATCCCTGGAGACACTTTCCCGATCTACACCCATCTGTAAGCGTGCTAGTAGGAGGCATTCAGTGTTTTAGTTTATTTACTTTCCTGAATTTTCATGTAAATACTTGCTCATTATAAAAAGAGAGGGCCTGACTGGCTTGACTCAGTGGATAGAGCATGCGGACTGAGGGGTCCCGGGTTCAATTCCGGTCAGGGGCATGTACCTTGGTTGTGGGCACATCCCCAGTGAGGGGTGTGCAGGAGGCAGCTAATCGATGTTTCTCTCTCATCAATGTTTCTAACTCTCTATCCCTCTCCCTTCCTCTCTGTAAAAAGTCAATAAAAGATATTAAAAAATAAAAAATAAGAAGACAGGAAAGAGCGCTAGCTGGTGTGGCCCAGTAGCTAGAGCGTTGCTCCATGCACCAAAGGGTCTTGGGTTCGTTTCCTGATCGAGAGCATATGCCTGAGGTGTAGGTTCCATCCCCCACCCCAACAGGTGCCGGAGACAATGTGTCTCTCTCACAGCGATGTTTCTCTTTCTCTCTCTACCCCAGTCCCCTTCCACTCTATCTAAAAATCAATAGAAAAAAATATCCTGGGGTGAAGATTAAAAAAAAGAAAAAAGGAAAGGCTAAAAACCAATAGACATTGTTCATATTTGCCCTATTTCAGTCTTCTGCTCTGTGTTGTTTTTTCTATTACAGTGCATTTGCATGGATTTTACAGTAGTTGCCATTAGTGTGTACCTGGTGTTTTATGTTCTGCTTATTTCATTAAAGGAAACCTCACAGGGACATTAAATCCCATCTTATTAATAAGCAACATGACCCCACCTCCTTGACATTTTAATTAGACAGCCTCATGCTGTCCGTCACATGGCTGTGGTTTGCTCTGCCCATTCACTCTTCTTTTTTAAAAAATATATTTTATTGATTTTTTTACAGAGAGAAAGGGAGATGGGCTGGGGCATCGTTTTACTTTTCTCTCCACTCCTCCAGTCCCAGTCATCACACTGAATCCGCCTCCCTGGTCCGTCCATCCCTCCAGTCCTCAGCCCCTCCCCCCGCGTGGCCGCAGAAAGGTCTTTGGGAAAGGCAAAGCCGCTCTCATTGCTCCCCTGCTCCAAACTCCGTGCCGACTCCCGGGATAAACGCTGAGGCCCTCCTCGGTGGAGCTCCCCCAACCTCACTCTGCTCGCCTATGTCACATGCACCACCCCCACCCGCGTTTGCACGCCTGACACACCAGCTCCCTCCGGCTCCTCAAAGCACCGGGTGACCTCACCGCTCTGGGCCCTCCCACCCACCGTGGGAGTCCTCTGCTTGGACTGCCACCAGCACCCCCTCCCGCCATCCTCTTCGTCGACCTCCAGCTCTTCTTCCTGGTCCCTTGTTCGGGTTAGTCCAACCACAGTGAGGCTTAGGGCTTTCGCTCCATAGCTGGGAGAGAAGACATTCTCTCTTTCTGCCCAAAGAGAGGGGTCCGGGCCACCAAGATGGCAGAAGCCATCTCGCCGCCTTCGGAGTTGATCTGAGAACAAAGCCAACAAATGAGAGGAGAGTGAAGCCTTGAGGACCCGAGTCCTAACCACACCGTGCCTGCAGCAAACGTGCTTCTGAAACTCTCACTCCTCGCAGGAAACAGGCTCTCTTTGGTGCTGGAGTCCATCTGAACTGATTTTCCTGGGCCACGTGCAGCCAAAAGCCCCCTTCCTAATCCAGGTGCACGGAAGAGAGCCACCGGGGTGTCTGGCAGCACTGGGGGAAGTCTTCCCAGAGAGGAGATGACCTGAGCTTTGGTTTCTAGGAGGAGGAGGAGGAGTGGACCAGGAAACAAGACAGGTAAGAAAACAGAGTTTCGGCTGAAACCCGTTTGGCTCAGTGGCTAGAGCATCAGCCTGCGGACGGAAGGGTCCCAGGTTCCCTTCCGGTCAAAGGCATGTGCCTTGGTTGCTACCCAGTGGGAGGTGTGCAGGAGGCGGCTGATGGATGTCTCTCTCTCTTCAATGTTTCTAATTCCCTCTCCCTCTCCCTTCCTCTCTGCAGAAAATCCATAAAATATATTTTTTAAAAAAGAAAAAGAAAACGAGGTCGAATATGTGTCAGGCGGCTGGGTCAGTGCCTACGTGACCTCCAGGTGACCTTGCGGGCAGCCCGGCTCCCCCCTCTAGCCCTGCTGCTAAGATCTGTTCGCTCCGGTCCCCCTCCCCCCGAATCTGCACATTCTCATCTCCATTCACCAGGCGGCACAGCTTATCCACGGCGGCGAGAGGGGATATTAGAGCCGGATCCTTCTGCCCAGGAAATGGAAAGAGCCCAGGAGAACGCGCTGGAGGGAACCTATTAAGCAGCAGAGAACAGACCCAGCTGCCGAGTCATTGCAGGCATTTTAAACCGCGCAGCTTGCCTTCCGAGCCGCGGCTTTCCCTGCCGGCAAGGGCTCTCCATTTCCAGAGGGTCTCAGAGACCCCGGCGGGGTGCGAACTATTCCCAGCTGAGCACACCTTTCTCTCGCCAACAAAATCCATAGCGTCCTCACCCCCCACTACCTTTCCCCCGCCTGCCCGCCATGAGTGCCATGAAGCTTCTTTCCTTTCCGAAAAGCCATCCTTTCCCTCTTGGGCGGAGATTAAAACCCGGCCCTCGCGTGACCTCTGAGCTTCACACAGCTAAGTTTCTGCCCGGCAGGGCTGTCTGGTGCACTATCTCCTGGGAGCTCCATGGCAACCTGAGAACCAGGTGAGGACTCCTGGCCCCCGGCAGCCCATGAGGACCGGGGGGGCTCCAGGGGACAGAAGGTCGTGTCAAGGTCACGAGGCTAACCTCTGGACCCCTGTGCTGCCTCTCGCCTGACAGAAGCATTCTCGGAAGCCGAGGCCGGTTTGGCTCAGTGGATAGAGCGTCAGCCTGCAGACTGAAAAGGTCCCAAGTTTGATTCCGGTCAAGAGCATGTGTCTTGATTGCGGGCACATCCCCAGTAGGGGGACGTGCAGGAGGCGGCTGATCGATGTTTCTCTCTCATCCATGTTTCTAACTCTTTATCCCTCTCCCTTCCTCTCTGTAAAAAATCAGTAAAATATATTTAATTTTTAAAAAAAGAAAAAGGCCGAGACCAGTTTGGCTCAGTGGATAGAGTGTCGGCCTGCGGACTGAAAGGTCCCAGGTTCGATTCCAGTCGAGGGCATGTACCTTGGTTGGGGGCACATCCCCAGTAGGGGGCGTGCAGGAGGCAGCTGATCGATGTCTCTCTCTCATCCATGTTTCTGACTTTCTGTCCCTCTCCCTTCCTCTCTGTAAAAATCAATAAAATATATTTAATAAAAAAGAAAGAAAGAAAGAAAGAAAGAAAGGAAGGAAGGAAGAAAGGAAGAAAGGCCGTGACCAGTTTGGCTCAGTGGATAGAGCGTGTGGTCTGTGGACTGAAAGGTCCCAGGTTCGATTCCCGTCAAGGGCATGTGTCTTGGTTGCGGGCTCATCCCCAGTGGGGGATGTGAAGGAGGTGGCTGGTCGATGTCTGTCTCTCATCGATGTTTCTAACACTTTATCTCTCTCCCTTCCTCTCTGTGAAAAATCAATAAAATATATTTAATTTAAAAAAAAAAAGAAGAAGAAAGAAAAGCATTCTCAGGCCGCCATCTTCTCGGTGCCTCCCCAGCCTGCCAGGCAAACAGCAGCCAGCCCCGCAGAACCACAAGGCGAGCCGTGCCGTCCTTCCAAGGTCCCCGGAGCCCCCTGGTGGACCGTGACAGGGCTCAGACGCCAACGGGAGGAGGCCCTGGACTGTCGTTCCGTGTGTCTGCACCTCAAACCCCGCCGTATGCCGTGGAGATCAGCTGCCTCCCTGGCAGCAAGGGAATCAGCCGGGGTCACCGTGTCCCTCTGACAGGCTGGCACTCTGCGTGGGCCAGCCGGCCAGGAGACAGCCCCTGACACACACACGCACACACACACACACACACACACACACACACACACACACACACGCTGGCCAGGAAGGGAGCGGAGGGGTCGAGCTGACCTAACAGCATGCTCAGCAAAAAACATGATGAAAAAGCCACTTGTGGAGGAAGGGGTCAGGGGGAGGGCAGCTTCCCACCTGCTCCGTGGGAACCTCCGCCCTGCAAACCCACACGCCGGGCCCGAAACCCGCGCAGCCCGCTCAGAGTTTCCATCCACGCTTCCTTTCCCACACGGGCCTCCACGCCCGAACCCGCCTCACCCCGAACAATGGAGCCGGGAGGCCTCCTAAAATTAGCCCGGCCCGGCCCAGCCCGCTCTCCTGTCGCTGGGCCGGGTCACGGTGGGGCTTCCTGACCGGGGGAGGAGGTGCCAGCGCGGTGTTACCGCACTGTGCATGCCCACCCTCCTCGCCCACCCCCTCCCGCGTTCAATGCCACGGAGGAAGCCAGCGAACAAAGCGAGGGGCGTGGGAGAGCCGGGCCTGGAAGAAGGACGGGAGGCCTCCCTCTGAGGAAGCGGCCGGAGCCAGCGGTGAGTCCATCTGGAATGGTGTCTGCGGCCCAGTGCGCCCAGCACACTCTCCGGGACGGACGTTTCCTGTCTCCAAGGTGACAAGCTCATCCCTCCCACACACACACACACACACACACACTCGTTGGACCTCCTACATCAGTGGTTCTCAACCTTCCTAAGGCCGCGACCCTTTAATACAATTCCTCATGTGGTGGTGACCCCCAACCATAAAATTATTTCCGTTGCTACTTCATAACTGTAATTTGGCTACTGTTATGAACTGTAATGTAAATATCTGATATGCAGGATGTATTTTCGTAGTTACAAATTGAACACAATTAAAGCATAGTGATTAATCACAAAAAACAATAGGTAATTATATATTGTGAAATATTTATTTCTAATTACAAATAAATGAAATTTTGTCTTGAATCGTGGTGTAGCATGGGTAGCAGTCTTCATATGACAACAGTAAACTACATTACTACACTTTGCTACACCGAGGAGCGGTGTGTTGGTTCCTAAGACCCTGGGAAATAGGTGTTTTCCGCTGGTCTTAGGCGACCCCTGTGAAAGGGTCGTTTGATCCCAAAGGGGTTGCGACCCACAGGTTGAGAACCGCTGTCCTACATTCTCACCACCACAGCGGCCTGGCTCCATACTTCCTGGGAGAAACCTGGTGCAATCTGACCTCCTGACCCCCCTCATCTGTCGGCCACAAACCACCACCAGCATACCCCCCACCACCACCACCCTCTGCCTCCCTCCTGAGGAGGGAGAGGGTCCCTCCTTCCATTCACGTGTCCCACCTCCATCCTCCTACAGGACCAGACCCCTGCCCGTGTCCTCTCCCCGGCCTCTCCACTTCTTTCCCACCGAACCCGGGGCAGCAGCTATACCCGAGCTGAGCAAGGCACCGGCCAAGCACAGAGGGTCCCCGGGGTGGACAGGCCTGGGCGCCTGGCAAAGGGCAGGTGTAGGGTGGGACCTCGCCCCGGGGTGACCTTTACCCCCTCCTCCGCCCCTCCCCCCGCAAGCCTATCACTGGTCACACAGTTTGGATCCCCTGGAGACAACATCTAAGCTCAGTTGTATTTCAGCTCCAGGCCCAGAAAAGCAGCAAAACCAGACCAGTGACCCCCATGGCCGCCGACATGAGGACCAGCTGCATCGTTGGTTCATGACCCCTGCCCCCGACACCGCCCAATCGCCCAATCAGTGGAAACCTAGATCCTGAAAGGGTGCCAGGGGAAGCTGCTGAGTACTCTGTGGAAATCCTACCCTGAGACCGCCCCTTAAAACTCCCCTGAAATCTCCACCCTTGAAACCCACACCTCCTCCCTCCCTTTTTCACCTCTCCCTTCCCCCCTCACCTCCTCCCTTCCTCCTCCTCCAGGCACCTAACCATGAGCTCCCTCATTCCCCAGCTCCAAGGGCCCTCCCACCGGCCTAACACCCACCTACCACAGATCCACTCACCGCTCTGTAAAGATGCTCCAGCCTCCCCTACCTTTAAAAATCCCCCCTCAGCCGAAACCGGCTTGGCTCAGTGGAAAGAGTGTCAGCCTGCGGATTGAAAGGTCCCAGGTTGGATTCCGGTCAAGGGCATGTACCTTGGTTGCGGGCACATCCCCGGTAGGGGGCGTGCAGGAGGCAGCTGACCCATGTTTCTAACTCTCCCCCTTCCTCTCTGTAAAAAATCAATAAAATATATATATATTATTTTTTATTTTTATTTTTTTTAATCATCCCGCATTCTCATATTCCCTTCCAGATATCTCCCCTCCCTGTCCCCAAACCGCCCCCCTCCCAGCAGCTGCAGGCCCAGACTTCCCCCACTCAGCCCTCGTTCTCTCTACAACAGCCCCCACCCCACCCCCCTGCTAAGACTCTCAGGTCAGGGAACTCCCGGCTCCCTCGTTGCGACACCCCGTGGTCAACGCCATCGGCAGTTTCCACGGTTGACCATTTCCTCCTCGCGTCACATGGCTCCCTTCTTTTCTACTCCACGTTTTCCAGATTTGGCTTCCCTCCCGTCTCCAAGGTCTCCCCCGTCTCCAAGGTCTCCCCCTTTATAAGTTCTTCCTCTTTCTTGACCTTCTAATGCCGGAGCACCTCTGGGCTGGGTCCCAGGACCCTTCTGTCCTGTCTGTTGAGTCCTCCTCGGTGACTGCTTCCCCTCCCCAGGTTTTAAATTTCACCCATATGTCGATGGCTCCCAAATCTACGTTTATAGCAGCGAACCCTGGGTCTCCTCGGATTTCTAGACTCCTAGACACTGCCGACAAGACGTCTCCGTGCGAACATTTAATAAGCTCCTCCAACTCTGCCTCCGGCAGAACAGAATATGCTACTCCAAAACCCATTCCTCCTGCAGCCCTCCCCATCTCAATAATTTGTGCCACCCTCTACCTATCCATCCGCTTCTCTCCATTCGCACTCCCTTCACTGAAAACAGAAATATATCCTCAGGTGAGGATTAAAAAAAAAAAAAAAGAATGAGTGAAGGGTACGGCGGGTGAATACTGCCACCATAATGCTGTTCCAGGGAAACACACACACACACACACACACACACAGAGGCTCCTCCCTCTCGCAGGAGCGCGCTCAGTGCTGGCACAGGGGGACACACAACCGCTAAGCATCCTTTTGCGTGACTGGCACCTCCCTTCCCCTGTGGCTTCCAGACAAAGGCCACTAAGCCAAATGCCAAGACCTTGTTTCGACTGTGGCACAGCCAGTGTTAGAGATAAACCTGCTTTATTTTTTTTTTAAGTATATTTTATTGATATTTTACAGAGAGGGAGAGAGAGTTAGAAACATCATGAGAGACATCGATCAGCTGCCTCCTGCACGCCCCCTGCTGGAGATGTGCCCACAACCAAGGTACATGCCCTTGACCCTAATCGAACCTGGGACCTTTCAGTCTGCAGGCCGAAGCGCTATCCACTGAGCCAAACTGGTTTCGACAAACCTGCTTTATTTGGAGGGCAGGGAAGATTTCAGTGGAGGAGGGCTTCGGAAAAGAAGAAAGACAAATTAATTCATTTGTCAAATCCTTCCAGACACAACAACGAAATATCCTTCGCCAGCAGGCTGATTTATTCATTTTCTAGCTTCCTTTCCTTTCAATCATGGAACATGGAATACTGTGGAAGTATTCATGTGTTAACGAGAGTATTTGTCACCGTTGCACGTGACGGTTGAGAAATAGCTTCAATATCAAATCATTCACATAACCCTTACATGTGTAAATGTGTAGGTCTAGATGGTAAATGCATAAAGCTTGATACTTATTATTTTCATTGGCCATCAGGTGGCCGTTGAATACTATAATGAAAAATAGAGAAACACCACATGATCTCACTCATTTGTGGATAATAAAGAACATTATAGTCCTGGCTGATTTGGCTCAGTGGATAGAGTGTCGGCCTGCGGACTGAAGAACATTATAAACTGATGAACAAAAGGATAGATACAAAGGCAGTAAAGTATCAAACTGTCAAATTACAGCAGGAAGGTTAAGGAGAGGTGGGGTAGATAAGAGATCAACCAAAGGACTTGTATGTATGCATATAAATATAACCAATGAACACAGACACTGGGAGGTTGACGTATGCCTGGGAGGGGGGGCAATGGGAAGATATGTATACATGTAACATATACAATAAATAAATAAATATAAAAAATAAATAGCCCTAGCTGGTTTGGCTCAGCCGACAGAAGGATCCCTGGTTCGATTCTGATCCAGGGCATGTGACCAGGTGGTGGGCTCAATCCCCAGTAAGGACATGCAAGAATCAGGCCATCAATGATTCTCTTTCATCGTTGATGTTTCTATCTCTCTCTACCTCTCTCTTCTTCTCTGAAATGAATAAAAAATACATTATAAAAAAAGCAAACAGTTGTGTTTTTTGCCCTGGCTGGTGTGCTCAGTGGTTAGAGCGTCAGCCCATGCACAGAGGGTTTCAAGTTAGATTTTCAGTCAAAGGCACGTACCTGGGTTGTACAAGTTTGATTCCCACCCGGTGCATGCAGGAGACAACCCATCGATGTGTTTCTCTTACATCGTTGTGTTTCTCTCTCTTTCTCTTCTCTCTCTCTCTCTCTCTCTCTCTTTCTCTCTCTCTCTTCCACTCTCTAAAAGTCAATAGAAAAAATATCCTCAGGTGAGGATTAACAACAAAAAGAAATAGTTGTAATTTTTTTTTTAAATCCTCACCTGAGGATATGTTTTACTGACTTGAGAGAGAGAGAGAGAGAGAGAGAGAGAGAGAGAGAGAGAGAGAAGGAGAGAGAGAGATGGTGGATGAAAGAAACATTGATCGGTCACACCCCCACTGGGATCAAACCCAACACCTAACTATGTGCCCTGACCAGTAATTGAATTGGCAACTTTTGGCCCATGAGACTACACTCCAACCAACCAAGCCACACAGCCAGGGCTAGTTTTATTTTTATAAAAACATGTTATAAGATTTAATTAAATTTTCGTAAAATAAAACCTATTGAAAATCAATTTTAATTTTTAATGTTTTATGTGCATTTACTTCAATTTACACTGTAATGAAAAACGTTCTAATTCTGTGTCTTTTGCAGTGTTCTTTGTACTTTTATCTTTTAGATCATTGGTATCCACAGTGCACAAACTGAGTAAAATCTTTTTTTTTAATATATTTCATTGATTTTTTACAGAAAGAAAGGGAGAGGGATACAGAGCTAGAAACATCAATGAGAGAGAAACATCGATTCAGCTGCCTCCTGCACACCCCCTAATAGGGATGTGCCCCCAACCAAGGTACATGCTCTTGACCGGAATCGAACCTAGGACCCTTCAGTCCACAGGCTGACGCTCTATCCACTGAGCCAAACCGGTTTTGGCCTGAGTAAAATCTTAACCAGATCAATATAAGTTATGATTTTACTAAAATAAAAACCAAAAAAAAAATTGTGGAAAATTATATAATAATTAAAGTATGATATTTGTCTTTATTACGTATTCAATCATCCTGCCCCATTAAGAGAACACCCAATCACAATAATAATGAAATCAAATCAATATGGGTATTTCGCCAATGCTGCGTTTTATTATTTTCCAACTTTGTCATTGTAAAGGTATATTTGTCAGCGTAGGAGGTTAGTGTGCTGGTTTCACTTTTAACTTTTTAATATTTAGACACGGGGCATATATAGGCCTCTGGCCCAGCCCCACAACCCTGCAGGCAGGCCCAGAGCTGTGCCTCCTGAAAACTGAGGGTGGCAGAAGGAAAGCAAAACAGAGATCAATGGCAACCTGCAGAGGTGGGGCTTCTCCTGGGCCCAGAGGCCGATGCAGGCTGCACTCCCAGCCCCACCTGCCGAGGAAGCCACGCCTCCTGGACCTAGGATCATCCCTCCCCAGAACTACGAGCCCTGCCAAGAGAGGGCGCTCTTGCTCCACGACCTCAGACCCAGCCCACCGACATCTATCCGTCTGTTCATCCGAGGGACCCTGACAGAGGCAGGTCTCTGACCCCATGCTGCCTTCGTTCAGTCCAGTGGGAGAGGCAACACTATGACCACACGGATCAGCCTCCCATAGGCCATCTGGCCCTGGCGGATAAGCCGGGTTCTATGCTCTGGCCTCAGTCTCTCCTCCCCAGGAGGCGTGAGGGCCTCCAGGGTCCTGCCTGCGTTCCCCTTTAGCCAGTTTCAGTGGAGATGGGAACAGCAGTCAAATTTGGAAATGATGAGGAGAAGGAGATGGAGGAGAGGAGAGATGGAGGGGAGGAGAGGAGGGGGAGAGGGGGGGAAGGCATAGAGGGCGTAAATAAAATAAAATATAATAGCCATACCTGGTTTGGCTCAGTGGATAGAGCGTCGGCCTGCGGACTGAAAGGTCGAAGGTACGATTCTGGTCAAGGGCATGTACCTTGGTTGCGAGCACATTCCCAGTAGGGGTTTTGCAGGAGGCGGCTGATCGATGTTTCTCTCTCATCAATGTTTCTAACTCTCTATCCTTCTTCCTTCCTCTCTGTAAAATATCAATAAAATATATTTAAAAATACCTTTAAAAAATGCTTACTCTTTAAAAAAATAAAAAATAAAAAAGTATAATAAAGAAGTAAAGAGGTAGCCGCCCCACCACTGCCCAGTTCCTGGGGACCCACACCTGTGTGGGACACAGCCTCACCCCAGTTTCTGACGGAGAAAAGGGAAAAGCCGCCAAGGATGGGTGCAGTACTCTTCCCTGAGCACCTACCCCTACCCCCACCCCCCCATCCCCCGCCCACCGGCCTGACTCAGCCGGAGACTGGATGAGGCCAGGGTCAGCTGATGTTCACAAGCGTGTTCAGTGAGCAACACGCCTGAAGGTTTCAAAACAATAGTTCTACTCCCCCCACCTCCCCTATCTCTTGCCTCTGGCTCGGTCCAGGATCACCATTAACAAGGACACCAACGTAGCCGTTTGTTCACCATCAACAAAGAAGATCAGACACCAGGAAGCAATAAGTTACCGCTGTGAAGGGCCCACAGGTGCTGTGTGCTGGCCACGAAGGTCCCCACCCCTCAAAGCATGGGAGCATCGTCGTGTGCAGACCACACCAGGCCACAGCCCCAGGGGCCTTCACCGATGCCGTCACAGACCTCCTTAGCGAACGCCCCCTGCTGGAAGGGCGAGTCCAGGCGGCTGTTGAAGACAAGCCAGCAGGAGCCCAAGAGTGGGCTGCAAGCAGTCTTGCTTGGCCAGTTCCCCTCCTGCACGTGCCCTTCCCCACCAAGCAGAAGAGAGCGGCTTCTCCCAACGTGGCCTCCTGGGAACCGTCCCAGAGACCCCTCACCCCGACACCTCTGTGGTCTGTACACAGATTTTGTTTCATCTTCCGAAAAACATGGAGCAAGAAAAATCCTATCTAATAAAAGAGTAAAAGAAAAGAGTAAAAGTAGAAAAGAAAAATCCTATCTAATAAAAGAGTAACATGCAAATTGACGGCACCTCCGCTACCCCCACCAGCCAGACTCACCAGCCAATCAGGAGCGAGTATGCCCATTAACCCATCCAAGATGGCTACAGCCATGGAGAGAGCAGGAGCCTTGGGTTTCCCTGGCAATGGAGGAAGCCAAGCTTTCTGCCTGCCCTGGCCTGCCTTGGCCTCTGCTGAAGGCTATAAAATTTCAATTATAGAAGATAAATAAATCCCAACAAAAATGGCGGCAGCCATGGTGCTAGAGAGAGCAGGAGACTTGAGTGGAAGTCCTGCAACCACAGCATTAAAGTAGCCACATCCACACTTGTAGGAGGGGAACAGTCTGGTCCCACATCCATGTGTGATGGATAAATTGGGAGGGATAGCTCGGTATCAGAGGTCGCCCCTCCCCAGGGGAGCGAGTGCTCCCAGTCCCACGCCAGGCCCCCCCTCCGCCCAGGGTTCCGGTGCCAGGAATTCTCTATAACTAAACAATAAAACGCCCCCATAAACAAACATTGTCAGCATGGCCACCCCCTACTTCCCCCCTACTGTGTGCCTGGGACCTGAGCGAAGGCACACGATACGGCGACTGCACACGTGACATGGAAACGCGTGGTAGCCGGTAAGGCGTGCTCAGGTCTGCCCCAGGCAGGGCCTTTCCTCCCGGCCTAGGTCAAGGGCAGCACGCCCTCCCTGGCTCTGGCTCTGGAAGGCAGGGCAGGAGGATGGCTGCCAAGCGGATCCGAGGCCTCGCCTGCCTGCCCTTCCAGCTCTCTTGGCCAATACCCCCTGGGATCGACCGCCTGGTTCCTGGAACATCCGAGCTGCTAGAACAAGGCCACCGGGGCCAGCTGTACCCAGGCCTCTGACCGTCCTGTGGGACAGCCAGCTGCTGCAGCAGGAGACCTGGGGTGCCAAAACACCCCGCCCCTCGCCCGGGTCTGGACGTGCCTGGAAATTCACGGAGGGGCCTTGCTGGCAATGTCTCCACTCAGCAGACACTGTCAAGGCCCAGATCAATGGTTCTCAACCTTCCTAATGCCGGACCCTTTAATACAGCTCCTCATGTTGTGGTGACCCCCAACCATAAAATTATAGTGGTACCTCGAGATATGAGTGCCCTAACAAACGAGATTTTTGAGATAAGAGCCATCGAGCCGAGACCGGTTTGGCTCAGTGGATAGAGCGTCGGCCTGCGGACTGAAAGGTCCCGGGTTCGATTCCGGTCGGGGGCATGTACCTTGCTTGCGGGCACATTTCCAGTGTGGGGTGTGCAGGAGGCGGCTGATCGATGTCTCTCTCCCATCGATGTTTCTGACTTTCTATCCCTCGCCCTTCCTCTCTGTGAAAAATCAATAAAATATATTTAAAAAATCAAAAAAAAAAGAGCCATCGAGCGAGCGACTTTTGCTTTGAAATATGAGCAACAGTTGAGATACGAGTCATCGCTCGGATCAGCCGGCTGCACACGACCCACCAGTTTACCTCGACTCGAGTGTCTCATAGTTTCCCACGCCTCAAGGTTACGGAACAAATTAAAGTCGTATCTCGAGGTACCACTGTATTTTCTTTGCTACTTCCTAACAGTAATTTTGCTACTTTGTGAATCGTAATGTAGATATCTGTGTTTTCTGATGGTCTTAGGCGACCCCTATGATGGAGTCGATGGACCCCCAAAGGGGTCGCGACCCACAGGTTGAGAACCGCTGGTCCAGATGGAAGTGACCGGGGTGCAGGGAGGGCCCTTCACCTGCAGAGCCCCAGCCCAGCTTCCCAGAAGCAGCAGGTCTACGTCCACACCCGTCACCTCCTCCTCGCCGTCGCCCTGCACCCCAGGATGGTTCCCTCTGGAAGTGGCCTCGGTGGCCTCCTCATCCTGGCACAGCTGGAGTCACCTCAGCAGGACATGCCAGGGGGCATAGACCGGTGCCCGGGCCTCCTTAGGGAGGAGTCTGGAAAAACCCGGGAAGCAGGGGACCAGGCCGACGGAGGTCCCAAGGGCTCACGCTGGGCCTTCTCTGCCACCCTCCACTGAAGGGTGCCAGGCCCCTGTGTGCTCAGAGATGCTGGGGGTGAGCCGGGGGTGGGGCGTCGGGAGCCGTGGGGCCCCGTCCTGGCAGTGCCACCACCCATGGCTATATGTCCTTGAGCAAACCACTGCCGCTCCCTGGACCTATGATATGGGGAGGACTTGGAGCTCAATCACCGAGGCCTGTTCAACGCCTGCTTTCTGGGCCGTCCCATGGCCTCTCAGAAAGCCTTGCCCAGTCCCTGAATCGCAAAGCCATTTAAGACAAAACCACCAGCTGAAACCGGTTTGGCTCAGTGGACAGAGCATTTGCCTGCGGACTGAGGGGTCCCGGTTTTAGAGCTGTTATATTACAGGTACCACTTCTTCTAGCAAAACCAAACAAAAAGAAAAAGGAAGACAAGTACATCCCTCACCTGGTCCCCTTCACCAGAAGGGAGCACCACACTTCCTTTGACTATGTCCAAAACCCAAATCTACTTTCAGGAAGGGGGATTTGCCGTCCCTGAGACCAGCGCCTCCAAACCAAGAGGGTCTCCAGAAGACGCCCAGAGAGCGGCAGCACCCCTGCCTGAACTGCCTGAGCCCAAACTCCCCAAGTGACCACTTGAGGTTGCAGCAGGCACGGCGGTGCTGAAGGCCATTTGAATCCCCATCTCATTACTCAGGAAGGCTTTACGGGAAACACCGAGCACAACTTTTCTCTCCCAAGGCGTGTCCACATTCTGTCTTGGAGAATGCCAAAATTTGAATTTCAAAAATGGGGAGGAGGGGAAGGAGGAGGGATCCAAAAGCTTCCAGATAGAGAAAAAGGAGGTTGCCTTTAAAGGAACAAAAGTCAAGGTGACCTGAGACTCTGCCACATGAAACACTGGCAGACAGCGAAACCAGGTCAGGAATCCTACGCCGGCCGAGTCATTGTGGAGGTAACAGCATGCCATCACTCACGCACAGGAGCTCGGCAAACGCACCACCCACGTGCCCTTTTTGAAAAAAATTATATGTATTTGAAAGCACATCAACTGTCTGGAGAGAAGTTAAAATACAAACTGTAGCCCTAACCGGTTTGGCTCAGTGTGGATAGAGCCACTGAGAGGTTTTTTATCAAAACTGAATGTGGGATTCATTCAAATAAATAACTACTAGGGAAATGCAGATACAATGCTGATGAGATACCACTGCTTACCTACTGGGATGACTAGAATCAAGAAGACTAACCAGCTGAGGCCGGTTGTGCTCAGTGGATAGAGCGTCGGCCTGCGGACTGAAGGGTCCCGGGTTCGATTCAGGTCCGGGGAATGTACCTTGGTTGCGGGCACATCCCCAGTGGGGGGTGTGCAGGAGGTGGCTGATCGATGTCTCTATCTCATTGATGTTTCTGATTCTCTATTTCTCTCCCTTCCTCTCTGTAAAAAAAATCAATAAAATATATTTTAAATAAATAAATAAATAAATAAAAATAAAAAAAGACTAACCATACCGAGTACTGGTGAAGATGGGAAGCAATTACAACTCTTCTTCAGTACTAGTGGGCATGTGGTCCAGCCATTCTGGAAATCAGTTTGACAGTTTCTTTAAAAGTGAAGAAGGGCCCTAGCTGGTTTGGCTCAGTGAATAGAGCATCGGCCTGCAGACTGAAGGGTCCTGGGTTCGATTCCAGTCAAGGGCACATGCCCAGGTTGCAGGCTCGTTTCCCCAGTAAGGGGCGTGCAGAAGGCAGCCGATCAATGATTCTCTCTCATCGCTGATGTTTCTCTCTCTCTCTCTCTCCTTCTCCCTTCCTCTCTGAAATCAATAAAATAAATAAAAATAAAGTGTAAGAAGGTATCTACCCAGACGAAATGAAAGCACACCAAGCTTGTCCCTGAATGCTCAGAGTTGCTTTATTTGTCATCACCAAACACCGGACACAGCCCAAACGCTCCTCCGCAGGTAAATGGATAAACAATTGTGCAACATTCATACCACACACCACAATAAAAATAAATAAACTACGATACCTGAACTAAGGTGGACGGGTCTCAAAATAATTATGCTGAGTGAAAGAAGGAAGACCCCCAAAATAACATACTCTATACGCCCCGGTTACGTAAATTACTGCAAATGAAAACGAAAATACGGAGACAGAAGCAGGTCCCCGGTTGCCTGTGGAGATGCCCCTCTCGAGCACACTGCAGCTGCTTCCGAACAGTCCCCGTGATGGACAGACGGGACCCACAGCCGCTGGGCCACGTCTGGGGAATCAGGGAGGTAAACTCTGGGGGTCAGACACCTGGGATGAATACAAAGTGCTCAGAGGAGGGGAGAGAGCATCGGCCTGCAGACTGAAGGGTCCTGGGTTCACACAGCCTCTGCCAGCACCTGTGAGAGGAGCCCCCCAGAGCCAGCGCTCCGCCTGGCAAAGGGCCCAGCAGCGTGCCGGCCAGCCCTGGCTCCCACCGGCGGCGGGGGGAGCAGAGGGTCCAGGCCCCGGAGCTGGGCCGGCCTCCTGGTTGGGAGGTAACGCGCGTCCTGCGTGAAATGACCGCCTCCTAGATTCCAGCGAGTGCCTGCTGGAGTCCGGCCTCACCAGGCATTGGACTGCATCCACTTCCTGAGCACCCACTGTGGGCCCGCACGCGACAAGAGAGACTCGGCCCCGGCCATCGGACAGGTGTTTATCTTCCAGGGAGAATCGTGGAAGGAGACACCGGCAGGGGCAGGTGAACTGAACCTGGGGACCAATTAGCCCCAGGGGTCCAGGGACACAGGAGTCCGTGACGGCCGGCCAGCTCTCGGGGCTGGTGGACTGGGAAAGGCAGGGAACCGGTATCAGGAAGAGGGGGTCCCCGGGAGACGTGGGCAGGAGTGAGCCGTTCAGGGCGGGTCACGATGAGACGGGTGTAATTTCTTCAGTTGGCCCCTTATCGGGGAGAGCCAACCGAATCTGTGGGCGGAACACAAAGCCAAGGCCAGGGAGTGGGTGCTGGCGAGGCCTGAGGCTGGCAAGGAGCCTCGGGGGCCTTGTGCTGTGCCCCTCTGTGGCCGAGGGGACCTGCCGGGGAGCCGGGCAGCCGCCGTGGGCTCTCTGAGCACCGACACGACGACCCTCTAACCCGGTGGTTCTCAACCTTCTAATGCTGTGACCCTCCTCATGTGTTGGTAACCCCCAACCATAAAATTATTTTTGTTGCTACTTCATAGCTGTAATTTTGCAACTGTTATGAATCGTATCTGTGTTTTCCAATGGTCTTAGGCGACCCCTGTGAAAGTGTTGTTTGACCCCCAAAGGGGTCACGACCCACAGGTTGAGAACCGCTGCTCTAACCTTTTCCTTCCTTCCTTTTTTCCTTCCTTCCTTCCTTTTTTCTTAAAGAGACAGGGTCTCGCTATGTTGCCCAGGCTGGAGTGCAGTGGCTATTCACAGGCGCAATCCCACTACTGATCAGCAGAGGAGCTTTGACCTGCTCCGTTTCCGACCTGGGCCGCTTCACCCCTCCTTAGGCGACCTGGTGGCCCCCGCTCCCGGGAGGTCACCCTGTTGATGCCGAACTTAGTGCGGACACCCGGTCGGCATAGCACACTGCAGCCCAGAACTCCTGAGCTCAAGCGAACCTCCAGCCTCAGCCTCCCGAGCAGCTGGGCCCCCGCGCCCGGCCTCTATTCCTTTTCTGGTTACCGGCCTCTGCTGCCCGCGGATGGAAATGCTCTCCCCGTCCATGTCCCAGGCTGGCTTTGAAGAATCCAAACGACGCTTACAAACCGTATGAGGCCGTCCAGGGCCTTCCCTGGAACAGCTGGGGCTCGCAGGGATGCTCCTGCCCAGAGCCGCCCAGGGCTCACAGGAGCCATGGCTGGCTCTCGGTGACCCTCGGTGATCCCTGACCCTCAGAGTCCCTGCTGCATGAGCCTCTTTGGGGGCCATCCCAGAAGAGGAGACCCTAAGACCCCAGCGCTGTCTGTGACACAGACCTTTTGCCGGCCTGGCCCAGGCCGAGGCCAGCCTCTGAGGACAGGTTCCAGCCCAGGTGCAAGGCCGAGCAGCACCCCCCCACCCCACCCCACCCCTGCCACCTGGACCGGCCACGCCCTGCGAGCCCACACCGGCTGGGCTGGCGCCTGGGAAGAGAGATGTCCAGTTCGCAGCATGTGCGCCACAGAGGTTTATTCGTGTCCACGCTCTGGCCCAGAACCAGGGGCCGAAAGCATCCTGATGGGAAGCAAGGCTGCCCGGCCAGGTGCCCCTGGAGACAGGGATGGATGTTCCTGCTTTGAGTACCACCCTTTGCCCTTGACATCTCCTCCTAGGAGGCAGGGCAGCCTGGTCCATAACGAAATGAGGTCCTGGCCCCACTGGTGTGGCTCAGTGGACAGAGAGTCAGTCTGAGGACTGAAAGATCCCTGGTTCGATTCCGATCATGGACATGCCTGGGTTTCGGGCTCCATCCCCAGCAGGGGGCGTGCAGGAGGCAGCCAATCAGTGATTCTCATCATTGATGCTTCTCTCTCTTTCCTTCTGCCTTCCTTTCTTTATCAATATATTAAAAAAAAAAAAAAAGCCAAGACTGGTTTGGCTCAGTGGATAGAGCGACGGCCTGCGGACTGAAGGGTGCCAGGTTCGATTCCAGTCAAGGGCATGTACCTTGGTTGCGGGCACATCCCCAGTGTGGGGTGTGCAGGAGGCAGCTGATCGACGTTTCTCTCTTATCGATGTTTCTAGGTCTCTGTCCCTCTCCCTTCCTCTCTGTAAAAAATCAATAAAATGTATTAAAAAAAAGAAAAAAGAAAAAAGAAAGAAAGAAATGAGGTCCTGGCCCCACTGGTGTGGCTCAGTGGTTGAGCATCAACCTATGACCCAGGAGGTCATGGTTCAATTCCTGGTCAGGACACACGCCTAGGGTTGCGGGCTCCATCCCTGGTGCGGGGCCTCAGGTGATTCTCTCTCAACTTGTGTTTCTGTCTCTCTCTCTCCCTCTCCCTTCCTCCCTGAAATCAATAAAAATGTATTAAAGGAAAGGTATAGTTCCCGGAGGCTCCTTGTCCTGTCTCACACCTTGCGGGGCCTGCCCCTCCGTGTGCTCCCCGCTTGGCCAGCATCGGCAACCCCGCCGGGCAGAGTCAGCCCCCCACGGTCCCCGCCGCCGCCGCATCTGCAGAACTAAAGTCTGGCGCGGGCGCATTCCACCAGGCTCTCCAGCTGCTCCTCCAGGCGCTGCTCATCGCCGTCGTTCTCCAGGACCCAGTCGAAGTCCCCAAAGTTGTCCAGGCCACATTCGGACTCCTCGTCGTCCACTCCTGGGGAGGAGGCACGGCGCGGTCAAGCCCACTCCTCCCGGACAAGCACTGACGGGTGGGCGTGGAGGCCTGCTGGCCGCAGGCGGAGCGCCCGAACCTGGCCTCTCTTCCTCTCCAGAGCCAAGCTCTCCTCCCTGCCCCTCCTCCACCCCCGCACCCCCCGGAGGGTACTTCCCGACCCCCTGGATCACCCTGAGAGCAGGTTCAGGGGCCCCGCAGCCACCCGAGCCCTCGGATGGTGCCGCTGACTAAACCCTTCACTCGCCACTTCCTACGGAGCGTGAACTGGGTCATCTAAACCACAGGCCGCCCCAGAGGGGGTTTTCACTGGCTGTGACGCTCGGGGCGCTGCTTGCTTTCTATCCCTGAGTCTCCGAGTGCCATCCTCGTTGGACCACGACTTCGAAGGGTCATCTCGGCATCACCTGGCAGGTTTATCGTGTCTGCAAAGCGAGCTGCAGCGTGTTTGGCACAGGCCCGGCCCGTGGTGGGTGCCAAAGGGACGCCCGGCCATCAGGAGGGGTTGTACCCGCTGGATTTGAACTTCCCCGAGTCACAGTGAACCAGGGCAGGAGGAGGGCCTGGCAGAGCAGGTCCCGGGATCCCACGGCTGGGGCTGCCTAGCACCGCTTCCTCTTGCTCCCGCCCCCTCTTCTGTCAATCATACAGCCTACCTCGGGCCCACTGTCTGGGGGTGGGCCCTCGCCACTCCTCCGGCAGCCCCCTGGCCCGGGAAGGAGGGTCCAGGTCAGAGGACGCCGCCAAAATCAGAGGCAACCTCTCCTCCTCCAGACTGCCTGCCCCCCGCCCCCGACACTCCACTTTCTAAGCTGGGGCACTCCTGAGTCTCAGGCTCCCTTCTCGAACCCCTCGCTCCTTCTCCCACCCGCTTCCAGGCAGAGAGCAGGTGACCTGGAACCTGGGAAAACGCGGCCTGGTCTGCCGGCGGGGCGGTGAGCTGCGCACCGACCGAGACTGAGCCTTTTGGGGGCAAAGCCTGTGAGCGGCTCACCTGGCGTGAACACCCAGCCCCGCTGCCGCCGGCTCTGCTCCGAGGCCACCACGCGCACTGTCTGCGTCACAGCCTCGTAGGCCTCCCGGAACCACTGGATGTCAGACACCCGCCGGGTGTCACTCACCAGCTGCGGGAAAGGGACACAAGACAGGTGACCAACAGGACCTGGTGCAGGGAGCGGCCGGAAAGGGCGCTGTGGGTCGGGGCAGACCCA